>APFE030241892.1:0-17646 GCA_000404065.3 Pinus taeda
AAATTTTGTGCTAAAGTGTTTATTTTTTGTGAACGCACTACCTCATTGGTGTAATGAAACTTTATAACTTTATTTTTTTGCCACTGTTTGGTTCAAACTGGTATGGAGAAATTGTGTTTCAACTCAATGAGATGTCAATTCCAATAAACTTGTTTTGCACAACCAATTGTCTCCTACAAAGTTCATGAGAATTGAATATGATTGATATAGAGTTGAGTGCAAATGTGTCTATGGAAGTGAAGGCATGGGAATATGAAACAAAACTTTATTGTTATCACTCAAATGGAATGTTTTTTATGGCAGAGCAACATTGAGTTGAGATGATCTATAATTTGAGATTTAGTATTAAATTATATTTTTAAATTAAATTGTAAAAACATGTTTAACTTAATATTTTATGGATAGTTGTGTAAATGACAATTATTTTACTATTTAATTTAACAACATAAATTAATGACTAGCCCAATTTATCATAATTACAATGACTAGTACTATAGATGGATAATTAAAACACTTATTTTCTAATAAAATACTTAGTTTCCTAAAAACATTGTCGTATCATGGAATATATATACTAATATATATATGATTATCTATATTATATATATTATATATATTATAATATATATATACATTAATTTTTTAAATATTAAGATAAATACATATATATCTATTTTTTTTTTTCCTAAATTATTTAAGTTTGTGCTATGATTTGTAAAGCTAATTTGATTGGATTTGACAGTCACTTTGAATAAAACCAGGAATAAAGTTGCAGTAGATCAAATCGTTTTAACAAATTTCATAGAGCGTTTCATTCTAGGAAAGAAGATAAAACAATGTTAACAAATCAATTGAAATAGATGAGAAATTGAAGACTAGCCTCCCAGTAAATATCTTCTGTGTTTCATTCTAGGAAAGAAGATAAAACAACAATTGAAATATATAAGAAATTGAAGACTAACCTCCCAATAAATATCTTATGTGTTTCATTCTAGGAAAGAAGATAAAACAACATTAGCAAACCAATTGAAATAGATACAAATTGAAGACTAACCTCGCAATAAATACTGAACAATCTAACCAAAATATGGAACTTCAAAGTGGGATCCTAGTTGGAGTTTCAAATCCTTTGACGTGTGAGAACAATAGACATTAATCTCACACACGAAAGAAAATAAACAAAAAAAAATCTTGAATTCAAGAACTCTTGAATTCAATTTCTTGGTATAAGATCAATTTCTTGAATTTTTGATATACTTGGAGGCATAAATTATAAAAACTATGCTTAAATAAAACAAATTCAACAAAGTTAGGAAAAAATGATTAGGAGATATTAAAATTTAATAACTATACATCAACAAAACTTTATTAATAAAATTAGGAAAGAAATGTTCACAAGATTCTAAAAACTAATAACTAATTATCATAATAATTATTAATTATAAAAGTTATGCGTAAACAAGAAAAGATTACTATTAATATAATTGGAATTGAAAATAGAGAGAAAAAAATAGAAAAAGACAAAAAAAGCTATAAGTCAAATTAAAATGTGAGAACATTAAAAAAATAATTGTGAAAATATTTTTTCCTTTTTAATTATTTTTTTTTCTCTTTAAAATTTATCTTAAATTAAAAATATGGAGAAAAAACTATAATTCATGAAAATGGGAATAATAGAAAAATCAAATCAAATCAAAAAGTTAAGGAAATAGAAAGGACAATAAAAAACTAAAAACAAAACATTAGTAACTATAGAAATGGAAGTTTACAAACAACCCTAATAAGACCTCAAATAAATCAGCTCAAATAAATAAAGTTGTAAATAAATAATCAAAATTAACAAAAAAGGAATTCCAATGTTAAACTATGGGTAAGTGGCATAAAATTTTGTCAAAGACAACTAATAGGACAATCAAAGACAAAACTAAATCACCCTTACATAAATAAATTTAAATAATATAAAAATAGAACAAAAAGAATTAAATCACATAAACTGGATAAATTTTTGGTAAAGACAAATTAATAGATAATAAAGGAAACAACTCACTACAAATAAATAAATTTAAATCAATAATAAAAATAACAAAAAATAAATTCCCATATTAAATTATCAGATAAGTTGGCATAAATTTTTTACATTATAAACAAATTAATAAAAAATTAAAAAGACAAATTAACTGCATGATCCCTATCTAAAATATAATAATAAATAATAACAAAAAATAATAAAAAAGAATATTAATTAGATAAATATGATATTTAAAAAAATAATTAAATAGTATGTACTTATGAATCTTGAATTTAGATTTTCGAAAAATATTTTTAAGAAACTCACTTTGCATGCAATACAAAATTTCTACACCTACATCTTATAAAAAAACATATAAAATCATTGATGCGTTGTCTTCAAAAATATGAATGCTGTTTGAAAAGTCATGCAATTTTATTTGTGTGAACATATAGGGTTCTATACAATTAGGGTTGATCAATCTTAAATTTAGAAGGGTGATCAAATTTGTTTAAGTGGTTAGGTAAATTTAATTGTATGAGTTTATGCAATTTTATATGGTTTGTTGTTGTTGTTGTTGTTGTTGTTGTTGTTGTTGTTGTTGTTGTTGTTGTTGTTGTTGTTGTTGTTGTTGTTGTTGAACTAAGAATATCTGTAATATTTTATTATTTTTATATTTTAACATTTTTATTATTAAATTTATAAAATATGCATTATATTGGGTAAATAAAAAATTTATAAGATAGGCATCATATTGGGTTATAAGAGATTTGACTATTTTTGTGTCTTCATGGTAGATTACGAAAATGATTTAACAATTATTGGTAACTTTTTTCCTTCTTGAATGAAGGCCATGTATGTTAAACATGTGATTATTGATAGTAAGTCTATATTGATAGATTGAATGAAGCAAGTAGAGCTGGTTGAGAAAAAGAAATAACATCATTGACAAAAGTTTTTTTTAACCAAACATTTTAAACAATATTAAAAGAGAATTTTATTATTGATAAAAAAAAGGAATTTTTCCAAAGGTTCAATTCTTTCAATCAATTACATATTTCCTCAATTTAAGCCTGATGTAATATAGAAATCTTTTAAACAATTTTTAAGCTTTTCTATTTCACATGTAAAATTATTAAAAATATTCTATACTGTAAATATGTAGGACTTCAAATAAATTACAAGTAAAGATAAGGATATAAAATAAGAAGTGTGATCAAAGTGAAAAGAGATAAATAAAGTTTTAGGAATTGGTGTTTAAGTAGTGGAAATTTAGTTAAGTTTGTTTTGGGTGGTGGGTTTATTTCATATTGGGGGAATGATTATTATCCTTTCTACTTATATTCAATTCAAGAAAATAACATGCTATATAGAGTATTTAAAAAAACTACAATTTTTAAAAAGGTATTCAAACTACATTTCTCATATGAAAATTTAAGACAAGAACTAACAAGATGACTAAAGAGGCCTATAAATATTTATGCATGGGTTGTGATAAATTAGGTTAACTTATTGAAAGGGTGATAAACAATGTGTTGTTCATAAACTAAATTTAAAAATTGAGCAAAAGAGCTCCATTAAAAGGTCACAATAATGGATGACAAGATAAACAAAATTATGAGTCAAATTTGAAGAGTCTGAAAAGAATATGAAAACAATGCCCAACTCTTATGATACAAGGACTATGAATAACACAAACAAGATTCCAACTGTTATGATGCGAGGACTATGAATAACACAAACAAGATTAATAGACCTAGTTTTTATGATGTAGAAGCTATAATTGAGGAGGTGATACTTAAAATCAAGGAAAATTTTAAGGGTTAAAATTTTTTGTGTTAATTTTCTATGCTTTTCCCCAAAAAAAGATTCTCCACTCTCTATTTTTTTAAAAATAATTGAAACACATTCCATAAGATAAAATTATTTAATATTAAACATTTGGTCAAAATTTAATAGAAAATTGAATATTTGTAAATATATTATTTAAATATTTTAAATTTTCACATTCAAACATTAATAATCTTTAAGATAAATTTCCAGAACTTATTTTTTTAACTTAAAATTTAAAAAATTTACTATCTAAAAATAATAAAAAATTTGAATATATTGAAAAAAGAACAATATGGTCGATCTTTAAAAAAACCCAAATAAAACAATTACAAAGAAGCTTTAGCTATTGAAAATATGGAATACAAAAGTGTAGGATTTATAAAGCAAGAGAAGGAACAATAAACCCCGTTGAGGTACATGTCTTCGTTTTTTTCAAGAAACTTTGCCAAACAAAACGACCTATAAAGGAGGATAATTTAGTCAAATATTAAATTCAACATTCTAAACTCCAAAGAAAGTTACTTTAGTTCGGTATTACTTTAGTTGAGTCTTTAGTAGAAAGGTTAGGATTAAAAACTTGAGTGAACTTGCCAAAGTTTGCATGTTCATGATCATTTAGTTTGTTGTGACAATTAACAAAAATGTAATGGTTAGGTGGTATGAAGTACTAATTAAATTTTTAATGGTAAAAGTAATTAAATTTATGTTAAATATTTAGATTTTATTTTATATATTAATATTCTATTAAAAGTTAAAATTGATTTTGGAATTGGAAGAATAATATAATAATAAATGATATATTTGGGAGTGTAAAGATATTTTTATAAATTATGTAGTAGCAAAAAACCCAATATAAGATAAGAAAAGTTGAATAATGTTGTAGCAAAAAATCAGATATAAGACAAAAAAAAGTTGAATAGATGAATATCTAATTCGTTAAAATGAGGAAGGAGGTTTATTAAGAATAAAGTATTATAAAAGAGAAGAATCATTTAAAGAATGATTTAGGAGGACCTTTAATGGTCTAAAAATAAAAGTTTTCAAAATTTAGTGAAATGAAGGGTAAGTTGGAGAACTCATCACAAGGAATGCAACACCTCAATTTGAGTTTGTATGATAACTTATTGTAGTTTGAAGTTTGATAGGACATGGAAAAAAGAGGGATCCATAATATGCCACGTGGCATCCTAGTGAGCAGGATAGGTGAGACCCACTGCTGATGTGGCAGCCAACTAGTTGCCAATAAGGCCCAACGAACCATGGACAATTGTCATTAGGTCATTAGGTGATCTCTCTCTCTCTCTCTCTCTCTCTCTCTCTCTCTCTCTCTCTCTCTATATATATATATATATATATATATATATATATCAGGGTGCTTAGTTGGTTGGTTCTTGTTGCTAAGTACCTCGCAGTTGAGAGGTTAAGGTTTCCTCTATGCCTTGGGGTAGGCTGTCCATTCGAGTTGATTTCTTGGATTTTCACATGAATGTAGTGACCTAGTGTCTATAAACACTTCAACATCTCTATATGAATTATAAAGTATATATATATTAATAATTATATAGAAAACTATTTTAAAACCAAAAAAAATATATAAATGGTTATTAAATTAACCATATCCCATGGTTTTGAATCCAACGTGCATATGGAAGGGTGGGGGCGTGTTTTTTCTATAAAACAAAATATTAGTTATATGATTTATAACCATATCTATAATGATTTGATAAACAATTACGAGGTTCAATAGTTACCAATTATGTCAATGTTTTATATGGTTGTGGTAATATAAAATTGGGTTTGGCAGGTTTGAACTCCCGATCGACCCACCAACCATCCCGCCAGTCAGCTAGCCCTTGTTAAATCTGCTAACGCTAAACTTTATAAATTCAATCTTTTGTGAGTCGACGGGGAGATCGACGGGCAAGTTGTGGACGGGAGAAACACTACATTTTAGAACCAAGAACCGAGCGGAACTTAGAACGGGAACCAGGTGTAGAACCTTGGTAGCACAGTTCCATAGGGATGTATTCTAGGGGAATATTCCCTCTAATATTACTAGAATATTTTTTTTAGAATCTATTGAAGAATCTTGAAGATTTTTTAGTGGTCTAGGGATGATAATGGTAGAATATAGCTGAGTTTATAATCATTTTACTCATAATTTTACAAGGATCTCAATGCTGCAGCGTTTTTGCATTTGAGTAGTGGACCTGAGGGGTCACGACAGAAATCCACATTCTTTAATTGTTGGGCGCAAAGATCGAGACAATAATGCACCTTCGGAAGTGGTTCATGTTTACAGTCAAAAGTCTTAGGAGGATGAGATGAATCTGCTCGTCCTATGATTATTGTGTTTTAAATAGCCAAATTTCAAGTCACTCCTAGGATTGGATGTATAATGATGTATTTTTCCATGTAATCATTTTCATTTCTGCTAATATGAATTAAGTGGCCACCCCACTATTGAATCAAGGCTCGGAGACATAGTCCAAATTGGACGAACTCCATTATACCGTTGTGTGCATTATATTTATGGCCTCCTTTATATTGCTTATTCTCTAAGTGTTTGCACATATGGGTTTTACATGCTCTTTCATGCAATTATGAAAATATCAATGAAGAAAAGATCTTGGATAATGTTGGTATCAAAGGCATATCAAATTAAGTTTGGTTTCAGAGCGGTCTTCTCGTTGATGTGAATTGAGAGTGCAAATGATAACTATAGATTAGGCGTGTAACACGAAGAAGGAAAATGGAGCAAGAATACATTCTTGCAGGGAATGAAAAGGTTCTCTACAAGTTTTTCCACTGGATGGCAAAAAAGATAGAGAAATTGTTTGTAGATTGTGAGAATAAATTGGAGAAGAAAGAAAAGAAGAGAGAAAATAGAAGAAAATGCTTTGGTAAATCATGGAGGAGAACCTCCTAAACCTCCATCTCCATATTCAAGTGAATGTTTTTCTTCTTCATCATCTCATTCTCATCATTCTAATAGGAAACATAGAAATTCTTCTAAAAAACATTTTTTTAAAGTTGGATGTAAAGTTTGATCTGCCAATGTTTAAAGGAGAATATAATGCAAAAAGGTTAAACAACTGGAATAGGCAGATTGAAGTGTGTTGCCACATACAATAGATCGAAGAAGATGAGGTCATGATCCAATTAGCATTTCTTCGAATGGGAAGCACCACTCTCATATGGTGGGAGATAAAACTTCAAAAGGGTAGCAATCATGTTGTTAAACGCCTTTATTCTTGATCTAAATATGTTTTTGCTTTGACAATTTTATCCATTGGGATACTGACAGAAATCCATGGTAGAATAGAAACATTGGAAACAAGGTAAAGGTCAAGATGTTCAAAGTTTCACAAAGGAATTTAGGAAGCAAAAATTGGCATTGGGCATTCCTTTAGATTCATGTCATACTTTGATGAAATATGTTGGTTCTTTACATAATTATATCTAACATTCTTTGTTGTTTTTTGAACCCATTACTCTTGATGCGACTAGTGTGAAATCCATTCAACTTGAAATTAGGGGAAAATATGGGAAAATATGACAAGACAACCATGCGAAGAAGGAAGTGACAACAAATAAAAAAGAAACAAAACCCTCTTGTACTCTGTTGTCACTCCTGGAAACAACCTCTGGTTTGATGGGAGACCAGTGCCTAGGACATCTTAATGATGTCAGATTTATCTTAAAGGCTTACAACACCATATTTTGTCACAAGTAACTCAAATAGGATTGATTCAGAACCATTCATAAAGATACAATGTATGGAGCAACTTACACATAGAAATACACAGGAAATAATCCTCAATTAGTGGTGGCCAACTCAGATTAAGAATTTGCAGAAAATTAGTTGTTAAGAAGGGATGTAATGCTAGAAGACAATAGAGGAGAAATCTATCATACAGAGCTTAAATGTTAAGAATTATGTATATCTATATTTAGAGAGAAGCGAGAGTAAGGAAATGCTTATGGAATGCTGAGATACATGGAGCGCTTTTTAAAGACTTTGTTTCCACATCAATACAAGCATTATCCATCAATAGCTTGATCTAAAAGAATATGCATTTAATGAGAAATATATCTAGTTGCTACGTGACCTGAAATCTGAGAAGAATATTTAACATATGTGAAAGCAAAGAAGGAGATGAACATACTGCAATCCAATAAGTTGGAATCACCAGAAATCTTGTATTAATCGTTTGAGAAAAGTGTGTACATCAAGATTCATACATGCCTTCTTGAAACTAGGAAAAGGTCCCTTAAGAGAAGTCTTTCCAAAAATTATGAACCTTCCTTAAGTGTTTCTTCCCTCCTTTTATAAGGAGGGGGAGAGCTTGAAAACAGTTACAAAAATATCTTAGCCAAGTTCCAGCTGTCTGATCGACAAGTTGTCTCAGTGTGCGAAGGCGTTGTCGCCCAAATCATTGCAACATAATGATTCCTTTATTTTAAATACATCAATAGCAAAATAACAAAACATGGGAAAACTAAATGATGATTATAGGAAAATATCTCCATGCCACTTCCTGTGATGGCCTTTGATCAAGCCATGTCTATGCCATGATGTTTTTCTTCAGCTACTCAGTCAGTTCACCTATTGATTTCCGCCTTAACTGCTTGAATTCCCCATTTTGTGGAGCTGGGAGTGATCACTGATGATGGCCTTATCAGTGCGCTGTAACATATTTGTCAACTCATCCATCTCTTTAAACCATTGTGTTACACTATCAGAGCCCAATATACCCTGTAATATCACTATAGTACAATATCAGAGCTTTGAATCATTGAGACTTTTATTCTTAAAGGACCTTACAAAAACAATGAGTTCTGATGTTCCTTCGCCCCTTTTGTTTAAAGCCCCTTGAAAGTGTATCCTATAAGACTAGGTGTCATGACCTGTTGCTTAGCCTTAAGGCGCTAAGGCATTTAGACTCTTACCGGGGGCCATTTTTCCTTTGTTGAGTACTTTGCGCCCCTGCTCCTTTAAGTTCTTCTAGACCATGCACTAGCCCAATATCACAGCCCCTCTCATCGGAACATTTTCAAGCGTCAAGTGTTACAAAGTGTCGATATATTCAACCTCTAAAATGTGATCTCTAATATGAAATCGTCACTACCATGTTGCACCTCATGAGTGGTGACATGTGTCATCCAAATTTTCTCCCTTAGCCCCCCTCAAAATGCCATAACAGACTGCCATGTGTCCTTCCATACTGCCACATCATGTTGATGTCAGATGCCATTGTAGCTTATCGGAACCAATCATATGCCACCGCACATCATTATTAGAGGCAATCCTATGCTGCCATGTGTCCTGCTAGAGGAGAGAGAAAAGGGCCCATCCACCTTTGGTTTTGTGATAGAATCATTTGTTAATCTTTATTTGAGTCCCTCGACAGTTTTTACACTATTGACACTTTAATCATGTCGCAACTCTTAAAATTTTGTCACCTTCATAAGTTTCGATGTTTTGATATTGCGATGTGTTGATCTCCTCTGAACTCTTATGCTACCTGCTCTGATGCATTGGATCCCTGATGTTGTGATCGTCGATCTTCGATGTCTCTGATGTGCGGTCCACGATATGCGATGCACTAGTATGCATGCGATCTTTGATATTTTGTTTCTCTTATGTGCAATCGTCGATATCCTTGATGTTCTGATGCATCGATCGCATATATGCCTGAACCTCCGATATGGGATCTTCGATATATTGAACCTCAGATATTCCTTCCTAAGGCTTCAACTCTTGGACTTCAGCAGACCATATCTTTTGATCCAGGAGTCCTTTTTTGGACTTCCACATAATGTTGGAAAGCTTGTTCTGAGCACTTTCTGATGGAAAGAGCCAGATGTATGCTTTGAGTCCTTTTGTTGATTGGAAGATGAATTCAAACTAATCTGCTCTTTTGCACTCTTTTGACATACTAAAACACATTTTGCAGTAGGTGACAACATTGGCTCCAACTGGGGATAGTGCCTTGCTGGAAAGGTGCTTGGAACCTGCAGACCAATAGCCTTCACCATTGGGCATGGAGTCAAAAATATATTGAAACTATAAAACCATAAAATCTTCATGGAACTTTGTTTCCTGAGAGTATTTTCATCATAAAACTGTAATGCAGAACTACAAACTCTAAAAACTGGAAATTAAATGCTCATCTAGTGAGCTTATTTATATACAACTCGTACTTATGCATAGGTCTTAATTCACCCAAGTGAGGTCAGCCTTCTAATGGAACCAGGTTAGCATTTGGGTTTGGACCTAATGCTGCCATTCTGTTGAAATTTAAAAATCAAAACAAGCATGCACCATGAAAAATATTCAAATAAAAAACTTGATACATATTCTAGAAACAAAATCTGCTGCTGACAGGAGAATTTTGTCATGTAGTCAACTACTAGGCCATAGAACTGATGAGAAAAAATTATAGCTTCCTCGTTTTCTTGAAAAGTCTGCTGACCAATGTCTTCTTGGTTAAGGCAACCACAAATATGTTCAACTCTTCGACTTTGGGCTCTTCTTGAAAGATTTGTTGATGGAAGCCTTATCCCCACTTGCTGGTAAGAAACTCCCTTTGAACATTTGCAATAGTCTCATCCTCCTCTAAATCATCTGAATCATAGGTTGGAGAATATTTATTAACTTGAATACTAGTTTCTTGGGCTTGTTCTCCATTTGAAGGATGTGAGTCATAAACTGGAGCCTCTTTTGTTAACCTCTTGGTGGGCCACCTCTTTTTTTACATCTTCCCATGATTGGGACTATTGTAGTCCTTCATTGCTAAAAATCCCATCGGAGTCATACAAATCATAAGAAGAAGAATCATACAATTCGGCATAATAAGATCTTTGAGGGTTTGTTTGCAACTCGATGATGTCTCCTTCTTCTCTTTCTTGATCATTGGATGATGCTTCTTGATGTGAGTAGATATCTTCTTGGAGTGGAGCCCCAAAAATATCTTCAGCAGGAACATTAACCTCATAAATATTTTCAACATTAAAATGTGCACAACAATCTGCAAACAGAGCACCTTGCAGATATAATATTTTGTAAAAAATATTTAATATTATGTGAAAGCTCTTTGAGGAAGATATGTTTCCATGAGGTATTGTTCTGTACCAAACTCTAGCATCTTCATCTAAAGAATACATAAACAATTTCATTTTCATATCTTCAAGAATAATGTCTTATTGTTCCATGCATTCATGAAAATCCTTGAGGTGTTGGTTTGACCATCTATCTGTGTTTCCATTGAAGCTAGGAAAATAGGTATACCATTCATGAAATGAAGGAACATGATAGGGATAACCAACAACAAAAGAAAAATCCAATGGGGAAAATTTGTTGGCCAAGAATGCAAGAATGGCCATTTTGAAAACCCCTTTAGGCAAGTGATCTCAAGTTCAGATGTAGGGGAATTTTTTCTGTTGTTTAGCATCAGAGTGAGTATGAGGCCTCTTGAAAGACATGATGACAAAATAAGGATATAGGTAGTGGAGTCGCCAGGGTGTTTACAATAAGATTCAAACAATGGAGTCACCAAGGTGATAGATCTTCAACCCACACTTCCCTTGCTCACCCAACCAAGGGAGTGTAAAAATTTTCGTACCTAGGGAAAAATATTCTAATTCCTTCCTCGGCAATAAGGCCAAAAAGATGTTTTCACTTCTAGAGACAACCTTTAGGTTGATGGAAGACTAGTGCCTAGGACACCTTAATTAATGTTGTAATATTTATCCTAAAGACTTACAACACCATAATTTGTCACAAGTAATTCAAATAGGATTTATTGAGAACCATTCATAAAGCTACAGTGTATGAAGCAGCTTACACACTGGAATACACATGAAATAATTCTCAACTAGTGGTGGCCAAATCAGATTAAGGATTTGTAGAAAATTAGTTGTTAAAAGAAATGTAATGGTATAATATAGTAGAGGATAGATATATCATACAAAACTTAAACGTTAAGAATTTTGTATATCTATATTTAGAGAGAATCAAGAGTAAGGAAATGCTTATGGAATGCTGAGATACATTGAGAACTTTTTAAAGACTTTGTTTCCACATCAATACAAGCATTATCCATCAATAACTTGATCTAAATGAATATGCATTTAACGAGAAATATATCTAGCTGCTATGTAACATGAAATTCGAGAAGAATATTTAACATATGTGAAAACAAAGAGGGAGATGAACATATTGCAATTCAATAAGTTGGAATCACCAAAAATATTGTATTAATATTTTGAGAAAATTGTGTACATTAAGATTCATACATGCCTTCATGAAACCAGGAACAGGTCCTCTAAGAGAAGTCTTTCAAAAAATTATGAACCTTCTTAATTGTTTCTTCCCTCCTTTTATAAGGAAGGGGAGAGCTTGAAAATAGTTACAAAAATATCTTAGCCAAGTTCCAGCTATCTTATCAACTAGTTGTCTCGACGTGTGAAGGCTATGTCGCCCAAATCATTGCAACAGAATGATTCATTTCTTTAAAATACAACATTAACAAAATAAAAAAACATGGGAAAAATTGAATGATGATTATAGGAAAATATCTCCATGCCACTTCCTGTGATGGCCTCTGATCATGCCATGTTTATTCCATGATGTTCTGCTTCAGCTACTTGGCTAATTCACATGTTTCTTTCTGCCTTAACTACTTGAATTCCCCATTTCATGGAGCCAAAAGTGATCATCTGCGATGACCTTAATGGTATGTTGGAACATAGTTGGTAACTCATCCATCTCTTTAAACCTCTGCGTTACACTATCAAAGCTCAATATACCCTGTAATATTACCATAATGCAACGTCGGAGCTTAAATCATCGAGACTTTTATTCTTAAAGGACCTTAAGAAAACAATGAGTTTCGATGTTCCTTGGCCCCTTTTGTTTAGTCC
The DNA here is from genome assembly GCA_000404065.3 of Pinus taeda. Classification (NCBI taxonomy): domain Eukaryota; kingdom Viridiplantae; phylum Streptophyta; class Pinopsida; order Pinales; family Pinaceae; genus Pinus; species Pinus taeda. Next base: position 12,770 of record APFE030241892.1, read on the forward strand.
CTTGAAAATTGTATCCCATAATGCCGGGCGCCATGACCTATTGCTTAGCCTTAAGGTGCTAAGGCATTTAGACTCCTATTGGGGGGCATTTTTCCTTTATAAAGTGCTTTGCGCCCCTGGTCTTTTAAGTTCTTCTAAACCATGCGCTAGCCCAATATCAGAGTCCCTCTCATCAGAAATTTTTCAAGTGTTAATTGTTACAAAGTGCCGATATGTTCAACCTCTGATATGTAATCTCTGATATGATTCCATCACTGCCACATGGAACCTCATCAGTGGTGCCATGTGTCACCCAAATCCCCCCTTAGGCCCCCTCAAAATTTCATAATAGATTACCACGTGTCCTTCCATACTGCCATGTCATGTTGATGTCAGATGCCATTGTAGCTTATTGGAACCAATCATATGCTACCACGCATCATTATTGAAGAAAATTCTATGCTGCCACATGTCCTACTAGAGGAGAGAGAAAAGGGCTCATCCACCTTTGGTTTGCAATAGAATCCTTTGTTAATCTTTATTTGAGTCCCTCGATGGTTTTTACACTATGGGAACATTACTCATGTTGCAATTCTTAAAAGGTTGTCACCTTCAAAAGTTCTGATGTTGTGATATTACGATGTGCCGATCTCCTCTGAGCTCCGATATTGCCTGCTCTAATGCATTGGATCCTCGATGTTGCGACTGTTGATCTCTGATGTCTCTGATGTGCGATTGTCGATATGTGATGTGTTGGTATGCATGCGATATTCAGTATTTTGTTTCTCTAATATGTGATCGTCGATATGCAATCACAGATATATCTAATGTTCTTATGTGCTTATCGTCGATGTTCCTAAACCTCCAATATGCGATCTTCGATATTCCTTCCTAAGGCTTCAACCCTTGAACTTAAGCAGACCATATATTTTGATCCAAGAGTCTATTTTTGGACTTCCATATATTGTTGAAAAGCTTGTTCCGAGCACTTTCCATTGGAGAGGGTCGGATGTATGATTTGAGTCTTTCTGTGGCTTGGAAGATGACTACAAAATTATCTTATCTTTTGCACTCTTTTGACAGCTGAAAACACATTTTGCAGTAGGTGACAACACACTCATTGCAAGAAAGAAGGGAATGATGAGGAACATTGTTGGAAATTGTATCTAGAATTAAAGTAAGAGAAGAATGGTGGAAAAAGGAAGCAAAATACAGTTTCTCTAGTGAAACAAAACCTTGGATATGATTCAGACAATGAGATGAAGATCAAAACTATTGGGATTGTAGGTGATGGGCCAATTGATATGGGTTGTGATTTAGGTAATGAGACAAATATTTTATCATGTGATAAACCAAAGATGAGAAGAGAACCAAGTGACTGTATGGCTCCAAGAACTTGAGTAGATCGACTAGAGAATTCAAGTAGAAAATGTCACTGAAGTGAGAAGACTTCTACAAGAAGCAAAAGAGGAGAAGCAAGGATCACGCTTCAGTTACAAGCCAAAAAAGAGGCCTTGGAAAAGTTGAAGTACAATGAAAGCTTATCAAAGTCATCATCACTCGTTTCAGAATCGACAACTAAGGTAAATGATGTCATTGGTTCTTCCATTTCATGTTCTCAATATGATGGTGATTTTGGTTCTTTTGAATCCCATCCAAGTGGTGGAACTACCTCGATATGAAAGATTTGGTTGTGTCAAATGAAGAGACAATAGAGTCTTCAAGTGACAAGTTTGAGATAGTGCATGATGTTCAGAGCACGTCACAACATTCCAGTGATCGTGAGAATTTCAAAGGAAGAGCTAAGGCAAGCTCTCCTTGCCAGACTCACACCAAAGACAATTGTTCAAAGAAGGTCAACAAATTCTAGGGGAAGAACAAATATTGCAACCATTTTAACAAGGGTGGGAATCAAAGAGCCACATGTCAGGATCTCCATATAAAGCTACACCCAAACAAGAAGAGGGAGCATATGAAATCACCTGTGAAGGAACCAAACAATGAAGAAGTTGAACAATGAAGCCAACTACAGGAGGAAATCCCATTAGCATGGTTAGATAAGAGATGGGTAGCCTTTTTAAGTAGTTGAGCATGGCCACCATTTTAAATCATATGTTTCTTTCTAAAGACCCCATAGATGGGAAAATACTTGTAAAAGTGATTAAGTATATAACATCACTTATGAATGAAACATAATGATAATTCTGCTTTCAGTTGGATAGCAAAGGATATGGGTTTTGCTGTAAAACTTAACTATGACTATTTTATAAAATGACTGGCAAGTATGGTTTGTTTAGAATATTGCAAGTTGGACATGTATTGGTAGCTATATATTTTCATATGTATGTATGTGTCGACTTCATCATTCCTAGTTTCGAAGTACAAAGGTGAAGGAAAGGGAAGGTGTAATGTCAGAGACATTTTTTATGCATATCAAGAGTGATGTACTATTTATACTTTAGGAGGACAAAAAATCCTTCAGTGGGGAGGAATGATCTAGGAGGATCTCTCATGCCCTAAAAAAAAGTCTTCAAAACTCAACAAACAAAATCCAAGTCAAAGAGGTCATCACAAGGAACCAAACGTAGTAAACGATGCCTAAATCTGAGTCCATATGACTAACTTGTCGCAATTTGAAGTTTGACAGGACAGAGAAAAAGGGGGGGGGGGAGAATAGTGTGCCACATGGTATCCCAGTGAGTAGGCTAGGTAGGACCCACAATTGACGTGGCAACCATGTAGTGGGTAATAAGGCCCAATCAACCATGGACACTTCTCACTCGGTCATGGACCCTAAACCCTAAACCAGGCGCGGAACCCTGACGATATAGTTCTAGAGGGATATGTTCTAGGGGAATATTCCTAGAATATTTTGTCAAAATCTATTAAGGAATATTGATGATTCCTTGGAGATCCAAGTATGACACTGGTAGAATATAATTGAGTTTATACTCATTTTACTCAGAATTTGACAAGGATCTCAATGGTGTAGTATGTTTTTGCATTTAAGTAGCAAATCTTAAGGGTCATGGAATAAATCTACATTCTTCATTAATTTCTAGACACGAAGCTCGAGACAACAATGCAAATTTCAGAAGTGGATCATGTTTATAGTCAAAAGTCTCAGGAGGATGAGACAGACCTGCTATTTCTATGATTGTTGTGTTTCGAACAGCCGAATTTCAAGTCACTCCTAGGATTGGAGGTATAATGATGTATTTTTCCATATACTCATTTTTTTTTAGATGAATGAAGTGGCCTTTCCACTATTGAAGTAGGTCCTAGAGATGTAGTCCACACTGGATGAACTTCGTTATCAAACTTTTGTGTTAATTGTATTTATAGTCTCTTTTATGCTTTTTCTTCTTTAATTGTTTTCACATATGGTTTTTACATGATATTTCATGCAATTTTGAAAACATTAATGAAGAAAAGATCTTGGATAATGCTACTATTAGAGAAATACCATAACAAGGAAACTAAAAAGTGTGTTATGGGTGCAAGGATAATGATATCTCTTAGTCTACGAAAACTCATAAAGTATATGCTAAGCCAAGATGCTGCTTAGGGAGACTCTTCCTGCTTAGGTCATGAGATAGTAGGAGTAGGAAAGAAAGAAAAGGCTTGTGTAGGCTAGTCTAGATAACTTATCTAAGGAAATTTGTCAATGTAGCTTGAAGATATTAAAGATAAGAATATGTAAGCTTCTTTAGTCCTCACAATCCTTGAAATCTCAAAGGGAAACATGTGATCCCATAAAGAGACAATATAACTTTCCTTTGATCTCATAATAGAGGGGGAATATGAGTGATAATTCTCCTTGTTACCAATATTCTAAGAACAGATATGACAAGTACTTTGCTCATAGGGAATAGGGTGGCCCGTCTTAATGCAAGGCTAATGGGAACATACCTTGAGTTGTGTTGTAGGAACTCTTGGAGTATAAGGCAATTAAAACCTTATATACCTAGGAGGATTGACATATCCATTATTAAAGTGAATATATAAATAAGAGTATAGTAGTGATGAAGATTAAGGGAAAGTAGTCCTATGGGATTTGATCGCATGGATAGAAGGTAGAATTTGTAAATATTGGTACAATTTCAATTATTTATCTTTCTTAGAAAAGTATGGAGATTCTACCATTAGGGTGTCTGGAGGTGGCCTAAAAATATCAAGATCAACTAGAAAAAGCAATGAAGAGGCTATGTCATACCAATGGTGCTTCACTCCATATATGTATCATTGCATATAGGACATGATTATGAGATTGGGTAGTGACATTAGAAAAATTGGGAGTTTTCCATCCTATGTGTTACACTAAAATTTGTCACCATGACTATTTGCAGTTAGTATGGCTCCATCAACAGTCATACTATCCTCCTTGGCAAGCCTCATACCTCTGCTCTCCATGTCAAACTTCAAGAAAGAGAGAAAGTCATTAAAAAACATGTTTATCTCTGGGTACGTAGTTTCTCTCTACCTTACTTGCGTGTACGCATCCCAAGTTCATTATACCTGCGTACTTGTATGCTCTGTATGTCAAGGGATGGGTGCGTACTCCTGTAAAGGTCAAAATGCATGAGTTTCATCTTAAAAAAGTTACTTGTGGTCATTTCTAGAGTATTCTAGAAGATTGTTTGACGTGTATTGAGCGCCTCCAGATGGTTCATGTATCCCTATGAAAGAGGAACTTATCCCATCAAGAGAGGAGCTACCCCATCCAAAAGAGGGAGTATCCCATTGATGTTGGAACTGAATAACCTCCTCTAGAATACTATAAATACAGGCATTGGGCCATGGGAGGGAGGAGGTTGAAAGCTGAACATTCTAAAGGGTAAATGCTGCTGGAATTAGGACTTCCATTGTTGACTTGTGAGGAGAGATCACTATCCTTC
>APFE030241892.1:36274-50695 GCA_000404065.3 Pinus taeda
TAGGATCTTAACACTTGATTTCTTGTATGATAAATGCATGTTTAGAGAAGGATTGCTCTTAATTGTCTTGTTTGTCACTAGAAAGTCTTAGGCTTCTAGGGAGGTTGGTTTTGTCCGCAAGATTAACTCTTTCCGCATGACACTATGAGATTTTGTATCATTGTGATCACTTGGGATATCATTGAAAGAATGAGTGGGACAATTTTTTTTTTATAAAAGTGATGGCTTGAGGAATTGATCTCTTGGCATGAATGTGCTTGGAAAAAGTAATGAAAAACACCCTCTTTATTTATGCACAATCTTGCTTTCAAAGTTATGGCCCATAAATATTAGGTCCATATAGGAAAATAGGTGTGACCAATAAGTAAAAAATATCTTCATTCATATGTCCTCAATCTGAAGTTGGAAGAATTAGTACTCAAGGGCGGTGATGCATAATAATTACTCAATCTTGACTCTATTATCTTTATCAAACTAAACCATGATTCAAAGAGCAGTACAGTTAGATGCATGTATGATTTTGTCATCTCAACCCTATCATCTATATTGGTGAGATTCACTTCATAGGGGTAAATCCATGAAGATCAGTTACACTTTTGGGCCAAATGTGGGGTTGAAATTTTAAAATTTTACTCTTTTATCGAATTGAAACCCTAAATTTCGTATAAGCTTTGTGAATTTCGATTTGGAGTAAGAAAAACAATTTGTGGAGTATTATGTTGTTGTCCTAATGATTTTTTTTTCAAAATTATTAGTGTCATATAATCTGTCAAATTTCCATTAAATTAAATGTTTTTCCTGGAAAATTTTCACAGCTTTTAATAGGTATGTGTATTGATTTCTTTTATGGAAAATTATATTTTTTAATATTTTGAAGTTGGCGATTAAATATTTGAATTTCATTTTTTTCAAACACAGTTTGTGCATGATTTTTTTCTTCTATTTAAATAAATCCAAAAACTAAGAGTACCCCTTTGAAGAGGAACCGTAAATGAAGAGGAATGCAAATTTTTTGAATATATAATATTATATATATATTTTTTTTTGTATATTTTATGTTGTTGATTTATTCAAACCCTTCGAAACTGTCCAAAAAAATTTCAAGCATAAGGTTTAAAATAAATTAGATGAAAAATATCATATGGATTCAAAATGTCAAACTCATATGCTATTATATAGAGGATTCCTTCACGAATCCAACATGGTCAACTCCGCAACCTAAGCACCAATATTTCCTTAAGTTCACCATGCTAGAAGATGGTGTTGTAGAGAAATCTATAGAAGGGGAGATAAAACTCAGTTTTTTAGGCCCTCAGAGCTACCCTCGATCAAACTGCTGGCACGTTAAGAAAAATAATGTCTTGATCAAGGAATGTCACTCAATCGTGAAAATGTCTTAATCGAGCCATTTTTTTACATGGTACTCTCACAAAAAAAATATTTAAACATGACCTTGATCGGGAAAACTCTCGACCCCCTTTTTTCTTGAGCACCATTTCAAGTAGGATTGCATGGAATGGTTGGGACAAAGGAGCTCAATCGAGGTATACCTAGATCGAGCTCATATAATCATTAACTCCCACCAACTACATCTTCATTGACATAACACGATTTTGGATTTTCTTTTGGCATAACTAGGAGATCGATCGAGATCGTTTAGTCATAAATTCCCACCAACCACATATTAATTGACATTGTTACTGCAAAACAATGTTGGAATTTTTGTCAGTATAACTAAGAGCTCAATCAAGCATATTTCCACCAACCTAGTATTCATTGACATTATTACTATAACAAAGTGCTGAGTTTTTTTCCTACATAACCAGGAGCTCAATCGAGTTATTGCTTGGTCAAGCTCCATTTCCGACGACGTCAATTAATGTGTTGTTAGGATTTTTTGTAATAAATATCTTGATTGAGATATAGTTAGATGAAGCTCCTTTTTCCACCTAACTAAAAATAAAATGGAACACAACATAATGTTTATAGAAAAATATAGAAATTATAGAGACAACGACGAATATTGAAGGAAATAACAACAAAATTGGCGAACTTTTCCTCAATTGTTATAATGTGAATTAAAATGCATGTGGTTGACAAAAAAATTGAGTTGTATCTAATTGAAATATAATTATAATTTTGAAGAATTGAAATTATATTTCATATTAGCTCTATTATAATTTAGAGATTGACAACAAAAAACATGGGAAATTGGAGGAGTCATTCTCAAACAAGGGATCGAATGCCAAACCAAGATGGATCCCAAGAAATTTCTAGAGAAAGGGAAAGGCAAAGGTGAGAAATATTAAGAGAAAACCAACAACAACAACACAATGATCCAATTCAACCAATTTATGCAAATATAGGTAATTCTTTGTCTCATTTTTTCTATTACAATTCTAAATTGTATGCATTATTTAGTATAAACTAAAAAATTATATTATATATGGATTCCAAATATTTTATGTACAACTTAATTTGTAAGGAAACCAAAAGGATAGACAAGAAGTTCACTTGTTCACTTTGTTTGTAGATGTTGAAAATAGCAACAAGAAATAATAAAAATAGAATCCAAAAATTCCAATTTTAATTTGTCCTTGAATTAAAATTGTGAATTAAAATCGGATTTAGTCTCACCAGCTGCTTGGAAATAATTAATTAATTCATTATGGATTAATTAGTTGGAGAAATTCAAGTTAGAAGTCTTTCTGAAGTCATGCAACAATTATCCCTTAAATTAAGGAGATAAGATTGAGTTATAATTGAGTTGTAATTAGTTAGCTCAGTTTACTCAGTTAAGTCCAGTTAAATTAGTTCCAAACTGTTTGAGGAAATAATTGTGAGTTATCAGTCAGTTGATGGATGCATGCACTCAACCAGTGTAGTCCAGATAACTGAAGATTCCCTCATCAGAAACTCATGCATGTCTATTTTGAGAAAGATCCAGTTGAGCTAAATGTCAAGGATAGTGTACTATCAGTTGCATGTATTTTCCTATAAAGGAAACTCATGCATGCAGTCAAGGTAAGGTTCCTTGAGGATTGCACAGTTCATACAAGGTTTGAGATCAGTTTGTGAGATCAATTTTCCACTTGGTTGGAGAAGATCATCCTAGAGGAACAACGCAAGGAAATAGGAGCTTGGAGGGCAGAGGAGAAGTCTTGTGAGAAGCCAAGGTTTTCTGTGAGCACCCAGGAGGATTGCACTGAGAGCTAGTTAGTTGTGAGAGCTAAGGATTTGTATAATTTTGATGTATTTCCACCTTGTATGATAATACAGATAGTGGGGTTTTTAGCTGAGGCTTTCCCTTGAGTATTTTCTATGTTTTATGTGCATTGATTCTTCTTCTTCTGGTTATATGTGTTCAGCTCGATCTTGATCAATCTTTAAGCTTCCGCAGATTGATAATAGAAGTAGATTATAGTATTTTTCTTTGGTATATTGCATTATTGGTTTAATATACAGTCAAATTTCCTACATGGTTTTAGAACAAGATTTGTAGAGAATTTGCAGAATTTTTACATGGTATCAGAGCTAGCTAATATATAGAGAAATTGCTACAGTAGACACTTGTAATAGCCTTGAAGTTTATATTCCTTAATGAGTCAAGGGTTAATTCTATAATGCCAGTCAATTTTATTGGTAATAGAGGCTAGAAACGGGCAATTTAAGTTAGTATTTTGGTGATATTTTTAATAATAATAAATCAAATAATGAGGATTTATTCTTTGAATAATCATACAAGAGCAACTGCAATCTAGTTGCAACAATTATTGTGTTTTTGGCACAATTATCACTCACTTTTATGTTTTCTATTCCCCTATGTAGGGATGGAATTTGATCAACCACATGAGGAACAAGATGTGCCTTATCAAGCTGATCAACCACTAGAAGAATAGGCTATGACCTCTCAAGTTTATAGGATAATAGTGAGTTGTAGTGATTTGGAAAGGGGTGGAAGGTTTGTAGAAAATTTGAATGCAAGCACAAGACAGGACCTTGGGGAGCCTATCATTGATCAAACTATTAGAAATCATGTCAGTAACATCATTTGACAGTATTTTGAGACATTTAATTGTCACACAATCTCATATACTACATGGGTTGATCAGACATAAGAAACTAAAACATGCCACAAAGATTTTGGGTATCCAAGATGCTAAAAGTAGGAAGACATGTGTGAATGTCAATAGAAATATATCAAAGGAATTCTCTTAATTAGGAAAATCAAGCAAACCTAATTTTCATGCTGCTCGTAGGGAAATTACAACTATTATTGTTGCAATAAGTACATCAAGACAAAAAATGTTGGAAATGATGTCGAAATTGCTCCATGTCTCGAGAAAAACATTGCACAAGCATACCAAATTCAGGGTTCGATTAAATGAAGATGACGAAGCTACTTGTTGGGCTCTTATATCTAGGAAACCCTACCAAGGCATGCTTACAACCGCAATCAGACCACTTGTGGTAGAGTTTTTGGAGATCCACTCATGTGTCATACCATATAGAAAGCATGTCATGCGACATCGCCTATGTAAAGGTGATTATGTAGATCATTCTAAGCACGTTATAGAAATAACAAAAATTGCACTATTTGAAGAATTTGAGGAAAGCAATCCCCATGTTACTATATCCATAAGTATGTTTTAAAAATTGAAACCATGATTTATTAGGCCTAATACAATCCATGACATGTGTTTTTTTTTGTATCATGTTGAATTTCAACTTCATTATGACACGTTTCAAGAATTTTACAAGAAGAACTGGAATTGTGACCCTCCTCCTCCCATAGAGTGTGATTTTGTTTCATCAATATTGTGAAAAAGGGAGCCCAAATAATTGTTTTACTAGAAACCATGTATAAGTGGGAGAAGATGCATTGAATGTAGTGAATTGTTATTTTTCTATAGGAAGTTTCCTATTCATCCCAACCCACATGGGATGCTAGATGTCATGATCACACGGAAGCAATATGAGTATGTCATGGTAAATGAACCACATTATTCAACTCTTGCACCTAGGAGGATCAACTATGTTTGGGATGAGATTCCTATTTCAAAATTCACGGGGAAGTTTCAAAACGAGATTTATAAATATGTAAAACAATCGCATGGGTCCAGGTGGCAACCTTATGAATTTAAGCATTCTTGCGAGGTATTTTGTCTAGGAAGAATCTTATTAGTGGTAAAATTTGCCGCGAATTATACATTTTATCCTCAAACAGAGATACAAAGTGTGTAGTATCACTCAAACAAAGTGTCCATATTTTTACATGTTCTGTACATACATGCACAATTGAAGGTTGATGGTAGGGATAACTCTAACAAGTCATGTGATGTGATTAAGGAGTATCACTTGTAAACCAAAAATTATCATGAGCATGCCACATTATTCATGCAACATTGCTTTGGCTTGATTTATGAATCAATAAAAAATAATGACATATCATTCAAAAAGCATTGGATTTGGTCAGATGGTTGTGTAGGGTAGCTCAAGTCAGCACAATTTTTATTGGTTGAGTTAGTTACACAAGGAGACAAAGATTCATCATAGTTGGATATTTTTTGAAACAGGACTGGAAAGGGTGAGCATGATGGTATAGGTGCTTGTGGGAAATGAGTACTTAGTGGGCACCAAATGAGCTATGATGCAAATCAACTCAATTAATTAGTAGAGGTGGTCAATTGGTGTAGATCCCATTTAGGACATGAAGGCCACACACAAATTAGGCATATGTGTAGGTTCTTCCATAATTTTGAACTTGGCGACGTGAATAGATCCATTCTTTGGTATTATAATACTAGAGAAACAAGGGAATTACACTATGTGCAGAGTAAAGACATAGTGGAAATATTTTCCATCGAGACAAGAAAATTCATATGTTTTAGTTGGTTTTGCATTAGTGCAGATGGATGTAGACTTTACCAATATGAAAAATAAGGGTACGTAAAAGAATAGAAATATACCCCTCTTACTCAAAGGGACCTCATCCAATTTCGACGTGGCACGAGATGCACATTGAAGAGGCCATTGTTTCACTTGATCATGATTGAGTCTTTGATGTTGTAAGTGAATGTATGTGGTGTCCATGATTAACGGTTCCATCTATAAATTGAAATATCGAACGTATAACTAATTAAGATTTTATAGTTTGGCTGTAGGCAATGTCTTTTTTGTCACTATCCCTCCCCCACAAGGAAACAAAGAGAACATGGCTTACTATTTGATGTGATGCATACAAGTAAAAACCATGTTGGTACGACTATATGAAGATGGACAGTTCACATACCAAATTGGTGACATGGTTGTGATGGGTCATTTCTTTGAAAAAGTAAAAAAAAGAGGTGGTCACATTATTTATAGACATTTTATGCTTGAATATATATCTTACTAATAGAGTCACCTAGTCATAGTAGCTCAATCTCACAAAAATCGAAGTGAAGGAAGGTGAACCAAGGAGATGAAAGATGACATAATATGACCATGAACATATTATGGAGACTTCCATTCCTATCATCTAGCCAATTATGCAAATGGAAAGCCTTGAAGCCGAGTCTATAGCAGTGAGGTATAATATAATCTAGAACAAGAGATCCATATATGAATTTTTTTCATTTAGAAATATGACAATTGAAATAAGAGAATTGAATTTGTTGTTTGCAACTAGATATATTTTGCAAATTTCTCTCTCCATTGATACATATTTTTTTAGTGTACACCCATTTTCTTAATATATTTGACAAGTAATTTAAATAAATATAAATATATGATAAGGGTGTAGAGAACATTATAAATAAACTGAAGATATTATCCAAGAAACTACTTTGTTTCTTTTGTTAATCCTACAATAATAATTTAGAAATAAAGATAATTAATGCCATTCAAATGTTGGTTTAATCATTTGAAGTTTTAGAGAAAACAATTTATACATTTTTTCATTAAATGGTATGTCATTTATGTCCTTAATTTATATGTTTCATTTTACTATACTTTGGTTAAATTTATCTACATAGAGGTCTTAGACATTGCCTTATTCTATTGTTCAACATTGTGTCTCTTGGTTAAAATAATTAGAAAGTATAAATTGTTTATTTCGAGGTCATAGAAATGAAGGTTTTGGGAAATACAATTGTTTCATATTACATTCCCATTCCCCATCTAATTATTAAATTTGCATATCTCAATAGTTCCAAGAACTTAGTGGCATACTCATCATCCGTCATTTGTCCCATCTCGAGTTCATAAAAACTCTTTTTCCTTTCCATCATAGTAGCACTTGGAAAAATATTAATCTCTAAAGAGCTTTTCAAATTTGTCCCAAGTCAATTCCTTATCAACAATGCCTCTAACATTTTCAAATATTCCCACCATATGTTTGATTTTTCATTCAATGGAAATCTTGGCTTTCATACTTTCAGGATAATCATGAAGTCTAAAAAGATTCTTCATGCTAAGCAACCAAGCGTCTGACTCTTCTGATTTCTGGAATCTAAATGTCCCCATCAAATGTGGGTGGCTTGGCTTTCTTGAATTCCTCGGGCATGCAAGCCTTTTCCTTCCTTCCATGATGATGATGATGGTGATAATGAGAGTGATGGTGGTGCCTCATTATAGTAGAACTAGATGGTATACTAGAGTGATGCATATAAGTTTTGGTTCTTCCTCTTGGGGGACTTAATGGTGCATTTCCCGCACAATATCCTCACTTTCTTGCCTATGCCTCTTCCAAGATCTGCTACCATCAGCCCCATTTGTTTTCTCTTTTGACTCCTGAAGGCACCTACTATCTCTTTGGCTAGCCTCAACTCAAGTTGCCCATGTCTCCTTAAATATGAGAGACTTTGCAGAATGAATGCATTTATCTCAGCTTGTTTCTCTTGAGCTCTCATCGATCTCTCATCATATTCCTTGAAGCTCCTAACTTTGGTACTTAGGCTTTTCAGAGTATCCATCCAATCTAGAGAGTGATACCCTCCCCCTTGGTAAACCGACCTTTCTTCTTCATTTTCCTAACCTCTTAATCTCCATGCTATGAATGATCGAAGCTATACTACACCATTTTGATCCTCATTTTTGTGTTTTTCATTGTCTTCTATTTCTTATGATGTGATATTAATCACACACAATTGTTAGCGTATAATAAATAGATAAACAACAAAATTTATGCCCATGGTCCTCCTCTTACAAAGTTGTTGTAAAAGACTGTATACAACAAAAAAATCCACATTAGCACATAGTTATGAACAAGGCAGCAAATCATTAACTATAATAAACATGCCTACATAATTAAAAAAATATATTTAACTGTTAATCACAACTTTTAATTTGTTCATGATGGTGAAACATTTCAACTTCTTATTTTTTTCTACTTAGATAAATTACATAGTAAACATATCAATTAGGTATGTAGTTAAGTAGTTTAGAATGAATTTTTACACCTAAAGATTATCTTAATAGAATTCTTGAAATAATCCTGAATTTCCATTGCAAATATTTATTGTTACTTTTCCTTGAACAAAGCCCATCTAGTCCAAGTGTTGAACCTAGATGCTCTGATACCACCTGTAAACACCCCACTTAGTCGATGGAATTTATGTTGGGTGTATGTTATATTCTTTCCACAACTATTGGTTTTGTGTATGGGTTTTGCATATGGTTTTGGGCATGATGGTTTTTTTCCCATGGTATCTTGTAGATCCGGCCAAGGGAAATATGGTTATGTTCTAATCTAGGGTTAATGGATTGGGTTTTATGAATGCTTCGACATATATATATTATATATATATATATAATATATATATTATATTATATAATATATATATATATAATATATTGTACATTGAAAGGAATATAATTAAAAATCACTCTGGTAGTCTTGATTTTGGGATCCAGGGGGAAATCTCTGTGTATATCTATTTTATGTTTTATGATCTTGCCATTGTATATATTCTATTTTTTAAGATTTTTTTTGCAGGTAATTTCTATGTAGGGTTAAAACCTACATTTGGTATCAAAGTTGTTCTAGCTTCAAGAGGATGCCTTTGCTGCTGAGGGGTTTTTCTCAGGCCTGTGGTAGATCCTATTTAGTGGGAGATCTGTGAGATCGATTCTTGCAGTGAAAGAAGATGGTTAGCAGTGGAAAGATAGATATCAGGATATTTAACGGTCAAAGTTTTGAGTTGTGGAAACTCAAGATGGAGGATCTTCTGCTGGATAAAGATCAGTGGATCACAATAGATCTAGGTACTAAACAAAAGATAATGTCAGCTGAAGACTAGGCGAAGTTGGATCAGAAAGAAAAGAGCACAATACGGTTGTGTATGTCAGATTTAGTATTGTTGAATGTATCAGGGGAAGCTACGATGAAGGATTTGTGGGACAAGTTAGGGAATTTGTACCAATGTAAGTCTCTAGTGAACAAACCATTTCTACTGAAAGAGTTGTATAACCTAAGGATGAAGGATGGAGACTCGGTGACATAATTTTTTGAACACCTTTAGTACTGTGGTAATTCATTTGTTATCTATTGATATTAAACTTTTAGATGAATATAAGTGCATCAGTTTGTTGTGCTTTCTACCAGATTCATGGGATATTATGGTTGTTGCAATAGGTAGCAATACAACTACCTTGAAGTTTGATGAAATAGTCTCATCCTTGTTGTTGAAGGATATGATACAAAAAAACATTGAGGCCAGAATGGATATTCCTTTTTTGTATGATTACAATCCCATAATAGAAACAAAAACAAGTCCTCGAGTGGGAGATCTAAATCTCCAATAAAACCTGTAAAGGTGTGCTGGAAATGTGGAAAGGAAGGGAACTTCAAAAAGGACTATAGATCTAAATCTCCTGAGAAAGGAAACCGATCTAATGATGCTCCTTCTGCAGAGGCAAAAATCACCTCAGATGAAGGTGGGGATGTGTACTTAGATTCTTCTTCAAGTGCACGTGTAGATCACGAGGCATGGTTGTTTGACTTAGGTGCATCCTTTCACTTCACTCCCCACAGGGAATTCTTATGTGAGTATGAGAAATATAATGGTGGTTATGTTTTCTTAGAGGATAATGGAAGGTTATAATCATCAAACACAAAAAAGTTAAGATGAAGTTTCAAGGTGGAAGGATTAGAAGACTTCTGGGTGTTCTGTATATTCCTTCATTAGCTATAAATCTGATTTATGTAAGCAAGATGGATAATGTAGGTGTAAAAATAGTGTTTGAGAAAGATACCTACAATATGGTTTAGGGATCACTGATTTAATGTAGGGAGTTCATATTGGAACTCTATACAAACTTCTGAGTAGCACTGTTATTGATGGGTGCAACAGTTCTGTGGTTCCTGAAAATGGAGCAAAAAATCTAGTGGTCTCTAGAGAAAATACCATGCTATGGAATCAAAGGATTGGACATATTGGGGAGAAGGGCCTTCGAATATGGGAAACAGAATTGGGTGAGTTTCCCATCTGGTGCTAAGAGGGCTAAAGGGATATTAGAGCTTGTGCACAGTGATGTGTTTGGACATGTGTTGGCTCCATCACTGGGTAAGTCTGTGTACTATGTATCATTCATAGATGAATTCTCAAGGAATACATGGATATATTTCCACAAGAATAAATATGAAGTCTTTGACAGGTTTAAAGAATTTAAGGTTGTGGTGAAGTTTATCCTCGAACTGATATTCTCACAGCTGGAGTTTATGGCTCTTAATCTTCTGATTCCTCTTATGTTGTAGAGTCTTATTCTTCCTCCTTTAGCTCAAACTCTATCTTCTTAGGTTCCTTTGGTAGGACTTCATACTAAAATAATTTTATAATATAAAATTTGAGCAAAACATTTAGAGAAAAAATGGAAATTAACGAATCATTTTATTGGGAAAAGCATGGAAAATTAGCCCATTTGCAAATATTAGCCCCTAAAATTTTCCTTGACTTCATGTTTAATAGTATATTTCACCTCACTAAACACAACATCTCGGTTGTACACAACCTCCATTGTTTCTAGGTTCCAAATATTATAACCTTTTAAACCATGCTTATACCTAATAAAGATGCACCTTTAGATTTACTATCCGACTTGGTTCTTTTCTCCTTTGGAACATGTATATATGCATCACAACCAAATACCTCCAGATGTGAAAGAGAGGGTTTCTTACCAGTCCATACCTCATGTGGAGTCTTATCCTCCAACACTAATGAAGGTGATCTATTAACCAGGTAACATGTAGTCTCCACTGCCTCTGCCCAGAATTCTTGTCCTACTCTGACACCACTAAGCAAGATTCTTTCCTTTTCCATCAATGTCTTATTCACTCTTTCTGTAACTCCATTTTGCTGAGGTGTGTATGGAGTATTCTTCTGTCATGTTGTACCACACTTTTTACATAACCTTTCAAATTCCTTCTTGCAAAACTCTCCACTGTTATCTGTCCTCAACACCTTTATCTTCTTCTCTGTCCGGTTTTCCACGAAAACCTTAAATTCTTTAAACCTATCAAAGACTTCATATTTATTCTTGCAGAAATATATCCATGTATTCCTTGAGAAGTCATCTATAAACGATACATAGTAGACAAACTTACTCAGTGATGGAACCAACACATGTCCAAACACATCACTGTGCACAAGCTCTAATATCCATTTAGCCCTCTTAGCACCAGATGGGAAACTTACTTGATTCTATTTCCCATATTAGAAGGCTCTTCTCCCCAATATGTCCAATTCTTTGATGCCGTAGCATGGTATTTTCTCCAGAGACTACTAGATTTTCAACTCCATTTTCAGGAACCACATAATTGTTGCACCCATCAATAACAGTACTACCCAGAAGTTTGTATAGAGTTCCAATATGAACTCCCCGCATCAAACCAGTGATCCTTGAACCATATTGCATGTATCTTTCTCGAACACTATTTTTACACCTACATTATCCATCTTGCTTACATAAATCAAATTTCTAGCTAATGTAGGAATATGCAGAACACCTAGAAGTGTTCTAATCCTTCCACCTTGTAACTTCATCTTGAGTTTTCTGCGTCTGACGATTATAGCCTTCCTATCATCCCCTAAGAATACATAACCACCATTATATTTCTCATACTCACATAACCACTCCCTGTGGGGAGTGAAGTGAACGGATGCACCTGAGTCAATCAACCATGCCTTGTGATTACATGTGTACTTGAAGAAGAAGCCAATACACATCCCCACCTTCATCTAAGGTGGTTTTTGCCTTTGCAGAAGGAGCATAATTAGATCCATTTCCTTTCCTTAGAGATTTAGATTACTTTTATTTGTTGTTGCTGCTTTTGATTTTGAGGTAGAACAGATGGATGTGAAGACAATATTTCTTCATGGGGATCTAGAAGAAGAGATCTACATGAAGCAACCCAAAGGCTTTGTGGCAAAGGGTAAGAAAGAACTGGTATGTAGGTTAAAAAAGTCTCTGTATGGGTTAAAATAGTCACAAAGGATGTGGTATTAGAAATTTGATACATATATATGGGGACTTGGGTTCACTAGAAGCAAAGCGGATCACTGTGTATATTTTAAATTAATTGGTGACCGTGATATGTTGTTGATTGGAATTGAAAAAGAAATTATCCAAAAATTGAAGACCCTATTATCCTCCAAATTCGACATGAAAGATATTGGTGCTGCAAACTATATTTTGGGCATGGAAATTAAATTAGATCGGGTAAAGAGGAAGCTTTGGTTAAACCAAAGGAATTATGTCAAGACAATATTGTAGAGGTTTAATATGTAGGATAGTAAACTAGTGAAGGTTCCTATTTGTGTAGGTGTAAACTTATCTGTTGAATAGTGTCCCAAGACATAAGAAGAGGAAGAGGACATGTCCCGTGTTCCATATGCAAGTGCAATTGGTAGCTTGATGTATGCAATTGTCTGTATTAGACCATAAATTTCCCATGCAGTGGGAGTATTGAGTAGGTTTATATCAAAACTAGGGAAGGAGCATTGGACAACATTGAAGCAGGTTTTCAGGTATTTGTGTGGCACTAGTGATTATGGTCTGTGCTACCAAGCAAGACTAGGATTGGACAAAGTTTTTGACATATGTGACTTTGTTGATGCAATTGGGCTAGAGATATGGATCAAAGAATATCTACAAGTGGGTATGTGTTTAACCTATTTGGAGGTGTAGTGAGTTGGATGAGCAAGAGACAATTTGCAATGGCACTTTCAACTACAAGGGAAGTAGTTTGGTTGTAGAGATTGTGTTCAAGTATGGGGTTAATACAACGAGCTATAAGGATAGACTGTGACAACCAAAGTGCAATTTTCTTGGCAAATAACCATGTTTATCATTTAAATACAAAGAACATTGATGTCCAGTATCACTTTGTGAGGGATATGGTTAAGGAACAAAAGGTGTTGCTGGTAGAGGTGGACACTTTGAAAAATGTTGCAAATGCATTGAAGAAATCTGTGAGCATAGAGAAGTTTTTTTGGTGTAGAGAAACAATTGGTGTTGTAGGGCTGGACTAATGACTAAGCACTCTTGTGATCCCCTTTGTGGAGATAAAACAACAAGTGGGAGAATGTTGGGTGTATGTTATATTCTTTTGACGACTAGGCCCCCCTTCATTGTACTAGGCACAACGAAGAGGTTGTATAGGGGTGGCAGCCCCCCTGTGGCAGGGTTTATAAGGGAGTGGTAGCCGCCCTGTATGGGGTTCGAGGCAGTTCCTCGGGAATTTTTTTAGACCCTATATTAGGTGGGAGAACCTACCTATGGTTTTGTGCATGGGTTTTGCACATGGTTTTAAGCATGATGGTTTTCTGCCCATGGTATCTTGTAGATCCGGTCAAGGGAACTATGGTTATGTTCTAATCCAGGGTTAATGGATTGGGGTTTATGAAGCTTCAACATGTATATATATGTATTGTAACATTGAAAGGAATATAATGAAAAATCAATCTGGTAGTCTCGATTTTGAGATCCAGGGGAAATCTCAGTCTATATCTATTTTATGTTTTATGCTCTCGCCATTGTATATTTTCTGTTTTTTAAGAATTCGTTTGTGGGTAATTTCTGTACAAGGTTAAAACCTACAATTTCCACTTACTAATCCAATTTCCTTTGTAATGTTAGAATAATGGGACAATAATTTTTTTTACTCTTATGTCCATCTTCCTTTATCAATTCTCCTTTGAAGGGTTTGGATTATTAATTAAATTTACCAACCTTCTTCTACACTAGAGTATTGTAACTCTAATATGTGTGTGTGTGTATGATTTCTTATGCCAGCACTGCATGTTACCAGTGGATATAATTGTTACACATTAGAAGTATGCATGCTGTCGATTTCCTGCGGTGATTCACCACCGTCTGCTCGACACAATGGCTCCCACCTGGTGTCTCTCTCTCTCTCTCTCTCTCTCTCTCTCTCTCTCT
>APFE030241905.1:0-14053 GCA_000404065.3 Pinus taeda
GATTTCGTTGGACCTATTAATCCTCCATCCAAACAGAAAAAGTATATATTGGTTTCTACTGATTATGTTACTAAGTGGGTAGAAGCCAAGGCATTGCCTTCTGCCACTGAAAATTCAGTTGTTCAATTTCTTTTTGAGGATATATTTACCCGTTTTGGTGTCCCAAGAGAAATTGTAATAGATCAGGGAAGTCAATTTACATCTAAATTGATGGAGAAGCTCATGGAGGAGTACAAAGTCAAGCATAGAAAGTCTACTCCATACCATCCGCAAGCAAACGGTCAAGTGGAATCTATAAATAAAGTTCTTGAAAGCATCATCACCAAAACTATTCATGTTCATAGAAGAGATTGGGCAGAGAGGCTTCCTGAAGCCTTATGGGCCTATAGAACTACATGGAGGAACACAACAGGACATTCTCCCTATGAAATTGTTTATGGGAAAGAAGTCTTGCTCCCCATTGAGTTCCAGATCAAGACGTTCAAGATGGCAGTTCAGTTGGGAATGAGCTTAACAGAAGCCCAAAAGCACAGAATGGACTAGTTAAATGAACTAGATGAAATAAGACAAGATGCAATTCTGAGAACTGATCTAGTTCAACACCAAAGGACCAAATGGCATGATCGATTTATCAAAGGTAAGAAGTTTCAAAAAGGAGATTGGGCGCTACTATTTGATTCAAAGTTTAAGGACTTCAAAGGGAAATTCCAAACTCATTGGCTTGGGCCATATGAGATTGATGAAGTCTTTAGTAATGGAGCAGTCCGAATCAAGACAATTGATGAGTTCCAAACTCCTCTTATTGTGAATGGCCACCGCTTGAAGATCCATCATAAGCCACTCTCAAAGGAGGACTTTGTCAAAATATTTCAAGAAAGTTCTGCAATGAGGCTAGTGGAGAAGAATCCTTCTCCTCCATCAGCCTAATCTTTATTTCTTTCTGTTTCGAAAAAAAAAAAAAAAAAAATAAAAAAAAAGAGAGAAAAATTTGTATAAGCCTGAAAACCAATCTTGGATTGGTAGTCTTATGCAGAAAATATAAGGTGAAAATCAGGGTCACCTGACACTTTATATTTTCACCCATCATCTTCATTCCATTTCGCTTCTTCCATTTTCATTTCATCATTTCATCCACTTCATTCGCCATTTCATTCATCCAATCATTCTCAGTCCACCTCATTTCTTTCCACCCATTCATCCATTACATTCCATCTCACCAATAAAGTCATTTTCAGATTTATTTTCATACAGCTAAAGTTATTTTGTGCAGACAGAAGGGTATTACTGCAGTTTCTGCAGCTGTGGACCAATTACACAGCCAATACGCTTTCTGCATCTGCATATAAAAAACACAGTCTGTTCCAAGAAGAAATCTGCAGCACAAAAGTCATCAGCAAGGAAATTGG
This sequence comes from Pinus taeda, assembly GCA_000404065.3. Lineage (NCBI taxonomy): Eukaryota > Viridiplantae > Streptophyta > Pinopsida > Pinales > Pinaceae > Pinus > Pinus taeda. The sequence continues at coordinate 1,407 of APFE030241905.1, forward strand.
AAAAAGGTCATGTAGCAGCAACAAACAATGAAAGGTTAGCAAAAGGAATCAAAACGCGGACACCTAAGGTATGATCTAATTTCTAAACCTACGGTTATAACATTTTTGCATGGTTTTCGGGTTGTGTTTTCTGCCATTCAATGTAATGATTACCAATCCTCTCCATGACTCGACCGAAATCCCCATATCTCTCAGCCCTAACGGCCATCATTCATCACGATTTCAAAAGCTCACACACGGTTGCTCTTCCATTTAAATTTTCGTACCTAAGTGACGTAGACAATTATACTACGGCTCTCTACATTATGATTCCGCAGCCAAATGTACACTTGTGACCGAAGTCTAGGGACTTAGCCATTTCCTCTCATCATTCATAACCCTCCCTAAATCTGCAATTTTATGTGCTCAACATCAGATCCCGTGGTTTAAAGATGTCGGAACATGTCTCTAGCCAAAAAAAAATAAATGCTAAAAATGGAGATCCCACCGGCCCTAGAAAGTGCTATGATACCACTTGTTATGCTCTTAACCTGCGAGAAGATACTAGAATACCAAATATGCAAGGAAATATACCCATAACAAAAAACAATAAGAAATAACAACGAGTATTTTATTATTCAAAAAGGAAAGCAATGTTCACTTGCCTCTTCGAGGGGGCAACCTCCAATAGAGCTGGGCTCAATTACAAAATAAGACACGATGCTCCTCGAGGGGAGTCTCTATCCTTTATATAGGATTCATACATGCAATACCATGGGTCAATACCATGGTTCTTGTAGAACCTCTAACTTGCACCTATTTATCCATCATTACCTACAGCTTTTCCTCACTTATCCCTCTCTTTTGCTCTATTTTCCTCATAAACTTACCCAGATCATTACATTTGATGTCTTTAAGCATGATTGGTTGACTTTGCTAAATGTTTGACTGTTTGTCTAGATTTTTGACATATGCACAGAGTTTCCGCAGCTGTCTGGCAATTCCACAGCCATTCAGCAATTCCGCAGCCTTTTCATTGATCTCCATGTTCCACGTGTCATTTTGATAAACGAATCACATGGGAACGTGGGAATGAAGGTGTTGAAGGTTCCTGTGCTATTGGCTTGGTCAGCAACGCCACGCATACCTCCGGTCAACGAGGATCCAACTTCGGTCAACAAAGCCAACTCAAACGGTGCTGCCTGAGCTGAAAGGATACGTCACTCCAGATGGCAACTCTTCCACTCTACACAGGTCATGGGAGACAGGATCCAACCTTGGATTCAACCTCCGTAACGACCGTACCTTCCAGATCACCCACGGACCTATTGACGTGTTGCTAAACCATTTAATTAGCATACTGTCAGTTAATTTTCAGTTTCTTGTTTTACGCAGTAGGCAGTTGTTTACTTGCTTATAAAATCCAGCGTCTGCGCACGCTTGAAGATTAGTCTTTAGTTGTTTCATTTATGTAATTGCTATGCTTTTAGTGAGCACAGAAACTCTGTTTTGAAGCTGCTGTTTCAGCACTTTTTTACTGTAATTTCTGCATTATGAATTAATAGAAGACTGTTGTTTGACTCCTTTACGTAGTTGATTTTTCTTTGGGCTTTGTGGATGGAGGGCCCCCGTTCATAACAGCCTTTGTACAGTAATTTAATTTTATGTCTTTACCATTCACTTCCTTTGAATTCAACAATTTTCCTTTTCTTTAACACTTGTATATATTTGATTTAATTTCATTGTCATTTCATTTCCAACATTTACTTTAAACTGATCAGGACTGTCTTTTGCAGGTGTTAGCTCGGGATTGTGTGTATTTGTGCATTTGCTTTATCTCTAATAGTATTTTCATTTGTCATATTCATAAGTTGCTGCCTTTACTCTGTTTTCCTAGTTGATTTCTAGTTTAGTTTCTCAAGTTGTATGCTAACATATTGATGGTCTCTTTATCATAAGCTGTTCATCTTTAAGAGATTAGAATACTGATAAAATACAGCTTGCTTTAAGTAATTTTTAGACTTATCTCTAACTACTTCTTAATCGTGTTTCACATAGTACTATATGTTGGAAGCAGAAAGTTAGGAAGAGTTAAACATTATAACTGGTCTTTAAAGTAGTTTTTCTTATCTTTTTATTGCAGCAGCATGAGTAGTGACTAGTGCTATTAGAAAGTGGTTTTTTTTCTATTTTGCTTTCAGTTTTATTTCAAGTTATTTCTTTTAAGTTTCTTTTCCTTTGCAAATTTAGAAGGTAATTAGAAACCACCAGTAACACACACTCACTCATTTAGAAATCACCTTACACACACTATCACTCATCTATTTATAAAATCTCCATTCCATCTTAGGAAGATAAATTTATCACAAACAACACCCCCAAACGACAAAAAGATTTAAGAGGTTGCCTAAGTACATATAGTACACCTTCACTTCATCAGCTTACGAGCCCCGGGTTGACAATTAATGAAATCAATTTAGAAACACTAAATTGACCAAACAATATCTTGTCTCAAATGTTTGTGTGAGATTTTATTTAACTTTTCTCTATTTTATACATAATTTTTAATTTTCATGCATGCATTATTAATAGTATTACATAGATCCAGACATCTAAAAAGCAATAAAGCTATAACATCAGATTTTAAATATAATTTTATTAGATCGGTTGTTACGGATTGTCCAGTGGAATATCCAAAACATTTTATAGATCAATCATCATGAGACTCAAAACAAACCTGACACCAACTTGACTACTATGTTCCTCATTTATACCATGCATCAAAACTAAAATAAGCGCCAACAATATTAAGCCACAACCGAAGAAAATGGTAATGATATGAGGCCACAGATCGAAACAAACACCAATGATATTAACCCATAGACAAAACAAACATCAATGATATCAAGCCAGATACCAAAACTTGACCGCGTGACCTACACAATGCAATGCTTCACACTAATTGTGCAAATGATCATAGTTTAATAAACTTGAATGATCCGGTATTGTTTCCACATTCACTGCTGCTGGTGTGGAAAGGTTCATCGGAGCATGGTTTGAATTCCTACTGGTTCCTTCGTATGCGGAGGAATATCTGCATTTTATCGTCAATATTTTCTCAACTCATGTTAATTCCAATAAATTCCCGTGATGACGGTTTGGAAGAGACTTGTTGGTCAATGTAAAATTGTAAATCCTGTTTGCTTTGGAATTTCTGCCGCTCCTCCTTGACATGTGGACTGAAATCTCGACTTTATCGTCATTCCTTGAGCCCGTGAGATTCACAGATCAAATTCCTATAAATTCCCCCTTGTCCGCTATGACTACCAGCCTGAAGCAAAGCAGCAACCAACTGAGTCGGTTTTAGTTACATAAAATAAAAATGTAGATGGGGCGGGAATTCTGCGTGGCATTTTTGCGAACATCCATTTTCGGCTTATTATGGATGGCCATGGCTAGCGTAGAAGTTTCTGCAGCTCACAACTATAAAGATGCGCTCACCAAATCCATTGTGTCATGCCCTGAGGAATCGGGCGCCCCGCACGACGAGTGGGCGACCCGCATGACGGGCAAATATACCTTCACCCAGCAGTGGGCACGACCCGGGTGCAGCAAACGGGTACCGGGCGAGGCTACACAGACGTATGTATCGACGGGTCGAGGATCAGGACACGGGCGCGGTGGACTGTAAATGATCAGGCGAGCGGTCTATACATGTAATTGGCGATGGGCGGTGCCCACCCGCCTCGGCAACGTCGTGCGACAATGCGAGTTGGGATGACGTTGGCGGTGGGAGCACACGGGTGCGCCCGACGTTATGTCCAAACGAACTCGGGTGATGGTGACATCGAAGAATGGACGTGGGCAGCGACAAGTCCGAACAACGGGCGAAGTGGCAACATGGGTTCGACGATGGAGGCGGCATACGAGTACACAGACAGGCAGAGCGTTGCAATGCAAAACAGGCCGAAAAGGTTATACCCTTTGGCGTGGGCGGCTTTGCATAGCAAAGGCCGACCCGCCAAAAGGGATAGACATGGCGGTTCAGCTAAAGAGGCGTCGGCTTTGGAGCGTTATAATGTAATTATGGGGGTCGGCCTTCACAACCGACACCCCTCCAAAACATGTACGTGGCTCATACGAATGTTAATGGAGGACGTATATGTGATGAGAAATAATAATAAGTAAGGACCGACATGAATTCATGGACGTATGATATTATGGAGGCCCATAAATATTATATAAAATATACATGGAGGGGCTGATATGTAAAATGGAGTGGTCGGCCATGGAACATATAGAGATTACATGTATATCGATGGAGAATTAAACATAAAATAATAATATAATAAACATGTATGTGGGCTTTACATGTAATAAGGAAGGTCGGCTTTAAGTTAAGCGGCCCCTTGAAACATGAAGGAAGAAGCGTATATATATGGGTGAGCATGAGGCTCATTCTCACCATCGACTTCGCTTGGAGTCTCTTGCATAAGGACAAGGAAATGCGAGGTTCTTAAGGAAGATATGCACAATTCTCATGCGCATAAAGATTAAGGAAGGTTTCGCATATTCAGACTTGGGTTATGTGAGTATTGGCTCGGTTAAAGGAAGTTTTGTGCATGGTCTTGGAGCAGAATTGTATAAGCGTTTGGGTGGCCAGCGTGGGTACCCGCTTATGAACAAAGGTGCATGATTGTGTACGGTTGAGGCTGTCTTAAGCCTGTTGTAAACATCACATCTTCGCTCAAGAGCTCTTCGCATAAGAGACAAGAGGAAGTGCGAAGATCCTAATGGGAATGCACATTGACTTATGCGTATGAAGGATAGGGGAACTTCGTACATTTCAGATTGGTTTATGTGGAGTATAGACTCGGTCGAGGAAGTTGTATACACGGTTGGGTGCAGATTTGGGTGAACGTCTTGGTGACTCGTGTGGGGGCTCGTTCACGAACAAAAGGTGCATATCGGTGTATGGTTAAGGCTCTTTTGCCTTGTTGTATTATTTCTTAATTGTTGGCCATGGACATTGCCCGACACACTTGTATTGTTGTATTATTGAAAAAAAGTTTCATAATATAATATTCGGGCAGACTTTACCGGGAGTTGCCCCTCCCATTCTACATTGTTGTTGCAATTGTTGTTCGGTTTTAATTGCTCATGGAATGCTAAGAATGGTTTATGAAGAATTATGAATGTTAATGCTTTTACATGGTTATAAGATAATGGTTAAGGCATGTTTGTTTCGGTTAAGGCGTAGTCCATATGCATTGTTATCGAACAAATAATGTGCACGGTGGTGTCGCACCCGCCCAATAAGGAAAAAAGGATTGGGGGCATGACAGTTGGTATCAGAGCTAGTGCCGTGGCGCTGGTGCTGGTGTTGAAGCGTGAAGCTGATATACACCTGCACTTCGTGACAGTTGGTATCAGAGCTCGGTCGGAGCTGGTGAGCAGGTCGCTCGTAACGGTTGATAGGTGAACATAAGGTTATGGAGAGCAACCAAGGTCTTGTAACCTTGAAGATTTGTGGCAAAGATGTTCAAGCGTTGGTAAACACGGGAGGCTCATATAACCTCATATCGACACGGTTGGTGGAAGAAGCGGGGCTGTTATCTACCATGGACGAATGGGAGATAACCTCGTGGAACTTGGCATTGGGTACGATACAAGATGTACCTGTATAGATGGAAGGATGCAGAGGTCAACTGGACTTCGTAGTGGTAAATATGGATGGCATTGATGTAATGCTTGGATGAGAAGGACTTCTTCAAATTAGTCAGGCAATGGAACAAGGTGAAATTGCAGACCAAGGAGAGGAAGTCATATTGACCGAAGATGCTGAGAACATAACTGTGATGGAGGTTAGACTTGAAGATAATCAAGCTAAGCCAGAATCATGTAGCTCATGGACATGGACAGATGAGAGTACTCATATGGAAGGACCATGTGATGATGAAGATATGGTGAAGGCCGAACTTGAGTTTAATCAAGTTGAACCAGGGTCATACAGTTTGGCAGCATGGGTGGACACTCATGATGATGAGGATTCAATGGAGGCAAAACTTGAAGGTGATCAAGTTGAACCAGGATCGTGCAGCTTATTGACATGGGTGGGTGAGGTCACTCATATGGAGGAGCCTCATGGTGATAAAGTAAGTATTGGTACTTGCGTTTCATTTGGGCATTTGGTAGATGGACCGGGTGCAGGAAGAGGCAAAACCAGTTTGCCTATGCTAGAAGACATCTTACCATGGATGTGCATGATGGAGCCTTGTACGGAGAAGCAAGGATTGACAGCAGTTGCAGGACTTGTTGGGGTTACTTGTGACCTTATGATGAGAGGTGCAAGGGCCTGTGACAAGGGTGGAACGTGATGATCGTTGCGGATGATTGGGTCATGCTTTAGCCACATGGCTAAGTGCCCGGCATGACTCATGGACAGTTGAAGAGGGCACACACTTGGTGGTGTTTTGGGTGGACTTCTCATGGCCGAGACCAAGAGCAAGTCTTGGTGGCACTTTGGTGGAGGAGTTATGATGAAGAAAGCTGATGACATGACTTGATGATGAGGTTGGTGACCGAGTTCACTAAACCGAAGATGGCAGCTTGGATGAGGATGACCGATGGTTGGATGAGTCTACTTGGTTGGGCTACATGGACAACTTAGGCATGGACATCAGGTTGGAGACTTGGATGGAGTTGTGGGCGACTATGGAGCATTCCTACTACATGGAGAGCTGAGGCATCTTGCAGGGACCTTTGGCCGAGACTTGTATGCTTGCTGAGATGTTGGTTGGGGATGGTTTATGGAGCTCATGATGACATGAGATGATGATCTTGGTGAGGAATTACCGGGATGAAGTGTTGTCGGGACGACAACGTCTTTGGGTGGAGGAGGATGTCATGCCCTGAGGAATCGGGCGCCCCGCACGACGGGCAAATATACCTTCACCCGGCAGTGGGCACGACCCGGGCGCAGCAAACGGGTACTGGGCGAGGCTACACGGACGTATGTATCGATGGGTCGAGGATCAGGACACGAGCGCGGTGGACTGTAAATGATCGGGTGAGCGGTCTATACATGTAATTGGCGGTGGGCGGTGCCCACCCGCCTCGACAACGTCATGCGGCAATGCGAGTTGGGATGACGTTGGCGGTGGGAGCACACGGGTGTGCCCGACGTTCTGTCCAAACGAACTCGGGTGATGGTGACATCGAAGAATGGACGTGGGCAGCGGCAAGCCCGAACATCGGGCGAAGTGGCAGCACGGGTTCGACGATGGAGGCGACATACGAGTACACGGACGGGCAGAGCGTTGCAATGCAAAACAGGCTGAAAGGTTATACCCTTTGGCATGGGCGGCTTTGCATAGCAAAGGCCGACCTGCCAAAAGGGATAGACATGGCGATTTAGCTAAATAGGCGTCGGCTTTGGAGCGTTATAATGTAATTATGGGGGTCGGCCTTCACAACTGACACCCCTCCAAAACATGTACGTGGCTCATACGAATGTTAATGGAGGACGTATATGTGATGAGAAATAATAATAAGTAAGGACCGACATGAATTCATGGACGTATGATATTATGGAGGCCCATAAATATTATATAAAATATACATGGAGGGGCTTATATGTAAAATGGAGTGGTCGGCCATGGAACATATAGAGATTACATGTATATCGATGGAGAATTAAACATAAAATAATAATATAATAAACATGTACGTGGGCTTTACATGTAATAAGGAAGGTCGGCTTTAAGTTAAGCGGCCCCTTGAAACATGAAGGAAGAAGCGTATATATATGGGTGAGCATGAGGCTCATTCTCACCATTGACTTCGCTTGGAGTCTCTCGCATAAGGATAAGGAAATGCGAGGTTCTTAAGGAAGATATGCGCAATTCTCATGCGCATAAAGATTAAGGAAGGTTTCGCATATTCAGACTTGGGTTATGTGAGTATTGGCTCGGTTAAAGGAAGTTTTGTACACGGTCTTGGAGCAGAATTGTATAACCGTTTGGGTGGCCAGTGTGGGTACCTGCTTATGAACAAAGGTGCATGATTGTGTACGGTTGAGGCTGTCTTAAGCCTGTTGTAAACATCACATCTTCGCTCAAGAGCTCTTCGCATAAGAGACAAGAGGAAGTGCGAAGATCCTAATGGGAATGCGCATTGAGTTATGCATATGAAGGATAGGGGAACTTTGTACATTTCAGATTGGTTTATGTGGAGTATAGACTCGGTCGAGGAAGTTGTATACGCGGTTGGGTGCAAATTTGGGTGAACGTCTTGGTGACCCGTGTGGTGGCCCGTTCACGAACAAAAGATGCATATCGGTGTATGGTTAAGGCTCTTTTGCTTTGTTGTATTATTTCTTAAGTGTTGGCCGTGGACATTGCCCGACACACTTGTATTGTTGTATTATTGAAAAAAAGTTTCATAATATAATATTCGGGCAAACTTTATCGGGAGTTGCCCCTCCCATTCTACATTGTTGTTGCAATTGCTATTCGGTTTTAATTGCTCATGGAATGCTAAGAATGGTTTATGAAGAATTACGAATGTTAATTCTTTTACATGGTTATAAGATAACGGTTAAGGCATGTTTGTTTCAGTTAAGGCGTAGTCCATATGCATTGTTATCGAACCAATAACATGCACGGTGGTGCCGCACCCGCCCAATAAGGAAAAAAAAGATTGGGGGCGTGATACATTGTCTTCTACGAGGGTCAGAGATCGAGTAGGCTTCCGGCAAACCAGCGGCTGAGATGGCGGGGGGATTCTGCACTTTCAGATGGAGCTGCAAGAGGAGTATGTGATCGTATAATTCCATTCGATTCAGTCATCCCCTTATTGATATTATTACAGTACTATCTAGCTGGTTTTGAATGGTATTGATAGGTTTCCGAGTTTAACTTTTTCATTTTTTATGCAATTGCATTTCAGGTGGATTTGACAGGAGGTTATTACGACGCAGGAGATAATGTGAAATTTGGTTTACCCATGGCTTTCACTACCACCCTATTGTCATGGAGCGTTTTGGAATTTGGAGAGTTCATGGGAGATGACCTCAACAATGCAAAAACTGCCATCCGTTGGGGTAAAGATTACCTCCTTAAAGCTGCGGCACAGCCAGGTGTTCTGTATGTGCAGGTAATATCATTATTTTCTTAATATACATATCATCAATAATTTCAAATTAATATTTCTTGTCGAGTGGAAATTTGATTACAGTCATTAGATAGGTTTTTGAGAATGAATAGGCTTATAAGTAATTATACTCAGGGAGAATTTTCTGACTATAATAGCTCACTAGTTTAATTTCGTAACATGTATGTCAATTTTTTCTTTATATTTCTTTTTATTTTTATAAAAATCTCATTGCCAACTAACTAATGGTGACAAGAAATAATTACATTTTTATATAATCAACAAGAAATAAGCAATGTAACTAAACAAATTGTTTAAGTTTGTTTTTGTTTAAATCACTAAATAAATAAAATTTATGATAAGCGACTTAAATACTTATAAATAGAATTTATAATTTCAATAATTTTTGTAAACCAACCTATCGAAAATGTTCCCTTCCTTAAACTGTCAAATACTTTTAAGATGAAAAAACTTTTCTGTGCAAAGTCAGATTCCAGAGAATTCCAAAGCTGCATGGAGTTATTGAGTCACATGTATCTAATTTAATGGTAGATTCATTATTTTTTCCAAAGGTTGGTTGAAATATCACAATATTTTCGTAAGAAAAAGTGGTAAGTCAATGATTGAATTATTATATATAACTAAACTTAACTGAATTGTGGTTTCCCAAAAATAATTGTTATGACTTCATTCATTTGTCGACTTCTAAAATATGTCCAAAATTTTTAAAATTAATTGTTTTAACTTCGTTCTCTGTCAAAATCTCTACGATGAAGATAAAAATGACCATTACAGTGTTTGCAACTAATGCTTTGATAATATAGACAATGAAGCTTTGATAATGTAGACAATGAAGATAAAAATGACCATTACATAGTATTTGCAACTAATGCTTTGATAATCTGTCTAAATTATAACTTGAACTGTATTTAATAACTACACAGGTAGGCGAGCCGAACCAGGATCACCAATGTTGGGAGAGGCCCGAAGACATGGACACACCTCGCACTGTCTATAAAGTAGACACACAACACCCTGGATCAGACGTTGCTGCAGCGCTTGCAGCCGCCTCCATAGTTTTCCGTACAACGGACAGTAGTTATTCTCAGCAACTCCTTCAAACTGCAATACGGGTATATTAATTACATCTACTGAACTTCAAACATAATATACCTATTCTTTGCAATATTTTTTTTTTTTAATCTTACCGACGAATTTGCTGTTTGGTGAGGTCAGGTGTTTGATTTCGCGGATAAATACAGAGGCTCTTACAGCGATTCTCTAATTCGGCAGTTTGCCCATTCTACTGCTCTTACTCGGGATATCAAGTAAGAACTCTTTTGATTAGCGTACCTGTATAAAATAGGTAATAGATGATGATATGATTGTCATGGCACGGGCCTCTGCTTGCAGGACGAATTACTGTGGGGAGCAGCATGGTTGCTAAAAGCCTCGAATAGAGTATCATATTTTAACTACATTCAGTCAAATGGCCCGTCGCTTGGCGCCGATGATAACGGTGATTTGTTCAGCTGGGATCAGAAGCATTCAGGAGCCAGAATTCTTTTGTCTAAGGTGAAATTATGCACCAACCTAAACACACAGTCGTAATTTTATTGGATTATACCAGCATCATTCTTTCCCTCTGTAATGTTACTATTTACTCTAACTTTGCCTTCGTTGCGTAGGAAGTTCTATTAAGAAATATACAGTCCCTTAGCGAATACAAGAGCCATTCGGACAACTTCATTTGCTCTCTCGTGCCTGGAACACCATCTTCGCAGGCGCAATACACACCAGGTAAAGCTTCATGAAAACTAAAAGTACTCACGTTCAGTATTCACACTAGAAAGTTACAGTCCCTTAACGAATACAAGGGCCATGCGGACAACTTCATTTGCTATCTCTTGGCTGGAACAACATCTTCGCAGGCGCAGTTGCGCAGTATATATCAGGGCATTTTTATGTCGATGGTTGATTTCTTAAATATTTCGCAATCAATCCAGGGATATGGACGTGTTTAATTATTTGATTCTGATTATGTTTAATTATTTGATTCTGATTATGTTTGTTTGATTGCCGAATATTGGAAATTCTGAATTAATTTAAATTCAGAGGGGTAGTGTTATTTGGACTCAGCTCAGCTTTATGTTGATTGTAAATTTAAGATTTAATTATGAGAAAATCAGTAATTCTTTTTTAACGATTAGATTTTTAAATATTCCTAATATAAATTATAAATTAGGAATTTTGATGATTAGAAAAATTAACTATGATTTAAATCAAAGCCATCAAATTTTAAAATATTCCCAAAATACAACTAACTAATTAGATCATTACTATCCTACCTTTCAACTTAATTTATTTATCTGAAGTTTTGCAGGTGGACTGCTCTTCGAAATGAGTGATAATAATTTGCAATATGTGACGACCACAACTTTCCTGCTTTTCACTTATGCAAAATACTTGACCGCTGCCCACCAAGTGGTGACATGTGGGGGCGTCACAGTCACTCCAACCCGAATATGCACTCTTGCTAAAAGACAGGTATAACCACCAAGTATTGTTTGTTATGGCTTTTGGGCGCAAAGAGTACTGCTAGGCCTATTGGTGATGATTCTATAGGCGTCGTTGTCTATTGGGGTTACAAATTTTATTTTTATGTTAGTTTTTTTTGGAATTTGGTTAAAAGAATTAAAAATTAAAATGTTGGAGTGTTTAATTTTTTATTATGAAATAAAATTGCAATTTTAATAACTATAATTTAAATTTTTAAAATTTATGCGAAATCTTATCATTATTTTACTAAAATTTCTATTATTTTCCAAATTGATTTTCTAAACTAACATATATATATTTAACAGGTGGACTACATACTGGGAGACAACCCACTGGGAATTTCATACATTGTGGGCTACGGTGCCAAGTTTCCGGAGCACATACATCACAGGGGCTCGTCGTTGCCTTCCATTCACATGCATCCGCAGAAGATTTCATGCAACGATGGTTTCCAGGCGTTCCATAGCAACGCTCCCAACCCAAATATACTGGTTGGTGCTGTCGTTGGAGGCCCCGACAACAGTGACCACTTCCCTGATGACCGCAACGGCTATGCGCACTCTGAACCCACCACTTACATCAACGCTCCACTGGTCGGCTCCCTCGCTTATATGTCACAGTTCTCTTCCTAGTTTTAGCCGCTGTAGCAGCAGTCAATATTCCCGCCGTCTTGTTGTTCTCGGATGGTGCTCTAATTCCTCTATGTATGTAGAGCTTTAAAGACTTTTCGAGGTATTTGCTTCCATGGTTAAGCAAATCTCCGCGAGTTTTTGTTATTTCTAGGTTTTTGTTTTGATGGCTATAAAATCTCTGGTCCAAACTTAGTAGAAAGTTCACCTTTTTTGGGTTATTTCTTTGGTTTTTATTACGCTTTATATAGAAAGAAAGATATACTCGTACATCTGGTTTGATTATGAGAAGTGGGCGTTTATTTATATATAAAAATAAAAATAAAT
>APFE030241906.1:0-18319 GCA_000404065.3 Pinus taeda
TGTAAGTTACCCATAATTTCTATCACTAACATAGTTTTAAAAGTCAAGTTTAAAATAAACTAAATTTTAAATTTATGGATAAATTTTGATAATAAAAAAATGATTGTCCTGCGAGACACTCTCTAGCTCAATATGGAAGAGATGTTGTAATGTCCTATCCTATTCCGTTAAACATTTTGACTAGGTAAAATTGCATAAGCATAAAAATAAAAATAAAAATGAAATTAAATTAAAAATGAAATGAATCTTTAAAATAAGGTTGAGGTAAATTAGTAAATTTAGCATTCATGGTTTTGACAAGCCATGGTTTTTCCCATAGTATTCTTAACCCATGTTTCTTCTCATCGTATTTTTCTCTATTATAGCCTATTTAAAGGCATAAATTCCATATAATTTAACTTTTTTTATGTGTAAGATGAAGTATGTAATTTACTTCATATTTGTTTGTATATTATGGATATATTTTTGAAGAAAATTTGAAAAGTAGTTGTATATTTTTGCATATAATGTATATATCATGCAAAATAAAATTTAAAAAATATAAGTCCATTGATGAGTGTGCACGAATACTTTGAAAATAACACTATACAGTCAAAAGGAATGATAAATAAAAATCAGAGTAATGACAGAATTCTATTTCAAAATCATCTCCAATAACATTTTCATTTTTCTTGAACTAAATTTATTTTTTTTATAAATTTTTCCATTGTTTAAATTTACTTGAAATCTAAGATTTAGTTCCAATCAAATTTAAATTTTATAGAATTTTGAGATTTAAATTTTATGAAATTAATCAACAAGGAGAAGTACTAAATTTATTTTATTTTTTATGTTCAATTAACTTTATTTTAAATTATAAATATATTTAAAAATTAAAATTATTTGAGTAAAATAATAAATATATGCAATACCCCTTAGTGAAGTGTAAATATTTTAATTTACTAAATTATTATGTTGTAAGGCATTCCATTTGAAATGAAGTTCCCTCTAGGCTTAGCGGTCTTCACTCTGCACCATTAGATCAAGTGTTAAACAATTGAAGTGTTCCCTTCCACTGATCCCACCAAGTGAACTGATTTACTCTGCTCAACCAACTCCATCAATCCTTGATTTACTCTCCTCAAGTAACTTGCTCATTAATTTTTCAGTTGGACCATTGCATCCCACCCACTGAACTCACTGTGTGCAGACTCTTTAAGTTTCCGTTGAACTACACGGTAAGCCGACTTATTAGGTTTGCGATGCTTTCCCTTGACTCTCAAGATCATGGGGAATCTAACCCCGAGGTGATTGTGGGAAACGCCTAGACTCCATACATTTGTGAAAGATCTCGTCATAAGGTCACACGATTGAACCCTAGGCACATTCCGTGGACGAGTACACTGAGTATTGGTGGTGAAAGGGTTAGAAACGCGTCACACAAGCCAGTGAATGGTTAGAATATGTCATTGAGGACACCAGAAATACTTAGTATGCAGGTCAAGACTGATGGAAAAGTTATTTGCAATGCCAAACTCTGGAGATTCCAACTTGCACATACATATAGTACAAAATAAGTTAGATTTGTTTAGTGATTTCGTCTTTGAAATTTTGTGGTTTAAATATGAACTCAAGATCTACACATGGCTTGCTCTTCATCGTGAAAACATCACTCTCAATACCAAGGATGTATTAAATTTCTATTATATCAGCATGGGATTTATGTAAATCTTGCTCTTGTTAGTTCTTTATGGATGCATTAACTTCTGCATACTCTGAAGTCATCTCAAACTTGTTTTTGGCAGTGTGGAGTACAATGTTTCATATGTCTATCATGCTCTCTTTGGATACTTTGATAGAGACAACGTGACTTTGCTAGGCTTTGCGAAGTGAGTACCCTGAGGTTTTCTTCATATATTGGTGTGTATGTGTATATGTATGCTTTTTATATATCTATGTAAGAGGACATAAGTAGCATATTTTCTCTGATCTGACAGGTATTTTAAGGATGCTAGTGACGAAGAGTGGGATCATGCAGAAAAGCTCATGAAATATCAGGTTTCTAAGACTTGAGAGTTTTAATTCAATATGTTGTTTCAAGCCTTAAACATTAGTCACGCTGGTTATAACTGTTATTTTAAACTCTGCCTTGTATTAGTGCTTTCTTTGAGTAGAACATCAGAGGTGGGAAAGTTAAACTACAGTCCATTTTATTGCCTGTTGTCATGGAATTTGACAATGCTAAGAAGGGTGATGCCCTTTATGGTGAGTCCAATCCATGGACTTGTATATTTTCATTCATGTGTCATGTCATTTTTTGGTAGAATGTAGCCTGATGTTTTTTTGGTCGGTTCTCAATATACTGGTTATAACCATGGAGCTAGCCTTGTCTTTGGGGAACCTGACAAACCAAAAGATTTTGAACTTGCATGCTATAAGTATCGACTGAATTCTTTACTGGTTGATTCGATATATCATGTTACTTTTAAATATTTAAAATTATATTGCGTTAAGAAATAATTTTGAGAGGTCATGCATTTGATGGGAGTAGGTAGCCCAAGAGGCTAATGATGGTTAGAAGATGGATTTCACTGAGGGCAATTTTCTCATTGAGTAGGTCACATGCTTTGCAATTCCTCCCTTTACAAGTAGGAGAGAAGTATAAATAATGATCTAATAAGAGGCTAATTTTACGTTTTCCTCTACAATTTTGCAGGTTGAAGCTATCAAGAAAGTATCAGAATATATGTCTCAGTTGAGAAGGATAGGGGAAGTCCACGGTATGATGATGATATGTTAATTTTAATAATATTTGAGAAGAGGCATTTTTTTTCATACTGACAATGAAAGTGAAGAAATTATATGCAGGATTAGTGATTTGATCATGGCTCATTACTAAAAGCTGGACTTGTAATTCATTTGATTATGTCCTTTCTTTCTTTGCACTTGTATGGAATTTTGATCAAATGCTTCTCAACAGAGATAATGTGGCTGACACAGGAGCTCTTGTTGCTAGCTGACTTGACTGAGAATTAGATTTTAAACCCTATCTTGATAACTTGAATAACCTCGAGTCCTTTGAGATAAATTTTAGGTAGTAAATGATCGCAATATATATAGATATATGTATATATCTATCTTAATATGAATTTCAATGTTATGATTTATATTTTTGTCGCAGTGCGAATGGACACATCATCAAATTGTTTCTCAATTAGCCCTCACTAGAATGCTTGGGGATATAGTTGCATCCATTTGGGTTTTTCAATACAGAAAGAATTTGTCTGATATGATTGATGTTGGGCTTTATTTCTGATCTATATTATTAAGGAGCCCTAAGATTCTTTGTTATGATTGATGTTGGTTGGCCCTAAGATTCTGTGTTATGATTGATGTTGGTGTTCTACTTCTTATCCCTAATATGAGGCTAGTAATCTTAGAGAAGTTGCACCCATTTCAAGGCGCGTGTTGAGTTGGTTGGTTGGACACGATTGTTCTATCTCATTTCATGGTGTTAGTACTTGGCTGTCACCAATTTTAGGGAGTTTTCCTCTGATTCAATTTCAAGGTGTCTCGGTTGGTTTGTTAGATATGATTATTCTATGTCATTTCATAGTGTAAGCACCTGGCTGCATGCATTTTTTGGGAGTTTGCATCTGTTTCAATTTCAATGGTGTTTGACTTGGTTTGTCGGATGCAATTGCTTAATGTCATTCCATAGTGTCAGCACCTTCAAACTCCTATAATTAAAAACATAAATCGAAGTACAATAAGATTAGAATGCTTCTAAATGATGTGTATGGGTTGTCTATTTTGAAATATTTATTCTTCAGATATCATGTTAGTTGGATGCATTGGGACTTTTAGGGAGCATCTTCATGTGGATTAGCCTATTTTTTTCATCATCAATTTTGTTTTTAAATATATTTTTGAAAGTGTAAATGGATTTCAGTCTGGAAAATTGCTTCTAAATGATGTGTATCAAGGTCATCTATTTCAAAATGTTTATTCTTAGGATATCATGTTAGTTGGATGCGTTGGGACTTTTAGGGATCATCTTCATGTGGATTAGCCTATTTTTTTCATTATAAGTTTTGTTTTTAAATATATTTTTGAAAGTGTAAATGGATTTCAGTCTGGAAAATTCCCCCCCTTATATTAAAAGTCATACAGAGTTCGAAAATGTTTGAAGTTATATTGATAACCACAACAAATCAAAACAATATCTAGGAGAAATGTTATCACAACAAAAAATAAATTAAAATCCAACTAAGCGCGAGCGTGGACACATTTAGAAATGTCCAAATTTAGCGAAGCTGCTAAACTACAAACTTTGCCAAATATTCAGTTAAAGATTAGATGATTGCATTGGAAGTCCACAGAGCGTTTCAATATCCAGCTAAGAATAGAAATTTCCAGGTTCTAACGATCCTGCCGAAAAACCATTGGTGGTTTCAAAGTCCAGTGCCGATGCTGCACATAGATTCCAAAAGTGGTATTGTGTGTGAACATCCAATATCGTGGATAGCCATCTCATCTCACTCATAATTCTCTGATCCCCTTTTCTCCCGGGATCATTTATAAAAACCAGTGGGTGAAAAATGTCAAGCTTCATGTTTTCTCCTGCTTTAAATAATTCACCATAAATCCAGAACTATGAAATACCCAACTTGAAAAACAAATATGTAAAAATTTTGGAAGTAGTCAATGTTAAAATCTAAATCCCATTGTGAAACAACAAATGACCAACATCCCTTTGTTAAGTGTCCTTTTCTACAAGCTAAAACCCCTTTTTTAGATTTTCATTCTACATTTCATCCTCATTTGTATTGGATAGTAAAAATGAATCAAATCACAAAAAAATATAAACTCTAAAATTCAATCATTAGTGTGTCAATGGATGCAAAAAGGCTACTTTTGCTTACCTTGGATATAAATGACCCTTTCGAATTCCTTCTATTCTTCTCAAGGTTTTGGTTGCCATTCACACTTGCAACAATGGCCTCTTCAAATGCAATTTCTTCCGTATAAGTCTCCAACGTAGGTTGAAGTTCAATCTTGAACTTTTCTAATCTAATGTTTGTCTTAAGCTGCATGCATGAATCATTTTTCCAAGCTAGTTTCACCGACCCTTGATATAACTGGGCCTTCAAAATCCCTTTTGTTGTTCTCTAGCCTCTAGTTGCCATTCACACTTGAAACTCAACTTTGATATACAGGCCTTTAGAAATCCCTTTCGTTTTTCTTTCATTGAGGGTAGCTTCTCACAAGCACATACATATTGTACAACATATGTAATTCATGCATAAACAAGAGTGGTTTGAGGCCTACAAGGCTAGGAAAGGACTAGATTTATAATGCGAGTGGTATTACAACTCCTTTGGATGTGAGAAGAAGTGTTCCTTACCATTGTTCTCTTGATTGATAGGACTTCCTTGCACCTTTCTTGAGCCAGAGATCGGTGAAGGGGGCACTGAATGTCGAACAGGGTGTGGAGTAGGTACCTTGTAATCCCAGGATCCATAGAATTATCCAAGCTGTAAATGTAAATGCAAGTAGGTAAAAGTTCATGGTGTGTTTGACATTGTTGGTGCTAATAGAATTCTTCCCATCGAGGAGCTATAGTCAGTCATCGAAGATCTATCTATATTTAGTATTGGTATTCATTTTTTTCCATGGATTACTCACTCACAAGGAGTAGAAACAACTCTTCTCAACCATACCAACTAGATCCCTATACTCTTAATATGGTGCAATTGTCTTTGTCATGGAAGGCACAAAAATTAACATAGAAGACAAAAAAATTAACAGAGAATGAATGCTTAGATGGAAGCTATTCAGGGCGACAAGGAGCAACAACTTAGAGGCTTGATTGACAAAAAAACAAAGATGGAAGCTGAACTTCAGTCTACTGAGACTATGAATGGTGAACTGCAACAAGCTCAAGTTGAGACACAAAGGTTGTTGTCAATAATTCTACCTTGTTAGCTTTTTCCAAGCCATTTATGATTTCTTTTTAGTTTTTTATAAAAGGTTTCAAGGAATTTTCTTGCACTGATTTGTTCCCTCATGGATTTTCATGAACAAGATTGCAAAACATTTGTTACTCACCACTATCTTCCAGGGATGAACCTTTCATTAAACCTTTTGTAGCATAACATGAGACATATATTGACAAGAATTTACTTGAATTAAAGATAAGGGAAGGAGACATGATCGCTCTTTATTGGAAGAAGTATACAATTTATATGCAATCCAGATTCATTGATATTCTTCAATATGTCGCTTCACAGTCACCAATGAATGGGTCTGCCCAGGTTCTTATAATCTTCCTTTTGCATTTGTAAATCCATGTTTCTTGTTGGATTGATGTTGTTTGTATGATTAATTTATGTCCCTATGACTACTTGAGATATGGTGCTAAAATGATCTAGGGTTTTCTTACAATTACTGATATTTGAGGCTCAACTAACATTGCAACTCATTTTTATTTGAATGTATAGAATTTAATGGTTGCTTTGCAATGGTAGGTATTTTCGATAGAATATTGGTTGCTTTGAATGAAATTTCCTAGTTCATCTCGGTTTTCATATGATAGAATACATCTGAGAGTTATACGTGGGATAAGATATATGTTATACATTGGATGTTGGGAGAGAATATATGTAATACATTGGATAGCGGTGTAGAATATCAGTTATAACACCTTGGATAGTGGTATAGAATAATAGTGACGAGCTATTTAGAAAATGGTTTATTCTCGTCTAATTTATGAAAAATTTCAATTATGTTTAGACAATGCAGTACCTTTACAGAAATGGTAGGTCGAGGACACATGCCACAATCACAAGCAAGACACCCTGGCATGGTTCCTGACCATTTTGGTCTAGCTATCCATCATCCTTTAGGGCCACATCTTCTGGATCAATTACCTCCTATTGAGCTTCTGGAATGGAGATTGGCAGGTCAACATGAAGAGTTACAAACGCTTGTGATGGATAACCAAAGGGTGGGTGCAACACATGTAGCTCTAAGAGATGAATGTGCTGGTACCCTGCAAGAGTTGCAGAGAATGCATGCTCAAGTGGTGGTTACTCAGGTTAACAAGGAGCAGCAACTTAGAGGCTTTATTGACAAAACAACAAAGATGAAAGCTGAACTTCAGGCTACTGAGACTATGAATGGTGAACTACAACAAGCTCAAGCTGACACATAAAGCCTGATGTCAATAATTTTACCTTGTTAACTTTTTCCAAGCCATTTATGGTTTCTTTTTAGTTGTTTATAAAAGGCTTCAAGGAATTTTCTTGCACTTCTTTGTTCCCTCATAGATTTTCATGAATAAGATTGTCACACCACTGTCTTCTAAGGACTCTGTCCATATGATTGTGTTGTTTGTGTTGTTCATAAATAAATAAATAAATAAATAAATAAATATATATATATATATACACACACACACACACACACACACACACACATATATAGTGCTGAATGTTTTGGTTTTTGTGATAATATTGCATATGTGTTTTTCTCTTTTTCATTATAATGTCAAATGTTTTTTCTATGAATGCCTCTTCATTCTGTTTCTTATCATTTCATTTTCTTAGCCTTGGTTCTAAAGATGTCATTTTGTAACTTAACAATTGTAAGTTAAATTTATTAAATGGATATATTGTTAGATCTAAAAAAGTTATTGACTTTGTTTTATGCATTGTATAGTGATAAATCCTATTATTGGATATCATGTTAGATCTAAATCGAGTCACGAAAATTCTATGGAGACAGGGTTGGGCTTAAGCCCTGAAATTGAATTTGTACCCTAGGTTCAAATTATGTTTCTGCTGACCAAATTCCTAAGCATGCAACCTGAGTTATGCTTGTAAGTTTGACATTAAGATCCTTTTTTCAGTTGGCATCTCAACGACCTTTTTTCATTTTTTAGCTTGCATGTTTCATTTATTTCATGGTTGTAGGAGAATTGAAAATTGCAAGCCTTTTTCTTTTCCAGAGAATGTATCCAATAAATGAGATTGGTAGTGTTATCAGAGATATTTTTAGGAGCAAACTTTAACCTTAAACATTTCATGTTTCTTTTATTTCATGGTTGCAGGAGAGTTGAAAATTGCATGCCTTTTTCTTTTCCAGAGAATGTATCCAATAAATTGTACTGGTAGTGTAATCAGACATATTTTCAGGAGCAAAATTTAACCTTTTCGCAAGTTTTCATTAAACATTTCATAATAATGTAGTCAATCTATCAGTTGGTCTTGGAAGCAACTAGAATGGAATGAGTAATATACAAGTTTTCAAACTAGTTCCCCTTTCCTTGATGGTCTCATAGAACTACTAGCCAGTAACCTTCATAGACGACTAACTATGCTTGAATGGAGAATTACTCACACTAAGTCAGTTGCTTGGATCAAACTATCCATAAGATAAATATTCTGTCTCTAATTAATATATATTATAATATAGATATATAAATATATATATATTTATATATATATAATACTATATATATATAATATAATTATATATTATATATTATATAATTATAATATTATATATTAAATTGATGATTAAATACCTCATCTTACCTCATCGTGTTATTAGTAATTGATTAAATACCTCATCTTACTTATGTGTTTTGATGATTGATATATGTTTTCTAAAATAAACTAATTGTATTATAGCAAAATAAATAAACCATTAAAAGTATTTATTTTACAACTACATGTATTTTAGAGAAGATGTACAATTTTCTAGTTTAACTTTATTGATGAGTCGTGTGTATCACCTCTTCAAGTGGCATCTACATTTGAATTGGAAATTTTGACATTGTAATTGTTTTATTTGTTCTTAGTTTGATAAGCCAAAGATTTACTCTTAAGAGTTCACCACTTTATTTTAAAGTTGCGTAGAACAATTATTTGAGACATTGGTTAAATTTTAGTTTCTTTTGGAGTTGAATGCATCAAATTTGGAAGATAAATCTACTCAAGAGTTTGGGACTCTTATTTATGGATTCTTAGCATTCCCTTTCGCGAAATGCTCTATTTATTTTCTCACTCATTTATATTCTTTTCTTTACATTGTCGAGAATTCTTATAGTTCAAGTGTGTAGTAATATCTTGCACCTATGACTTCTCCACCTCATATCTATCCCTTCGAACCATTTCTTCCTATCAAGTTGTATGCCAATTTATCCTATACCTGAGAGTGAATAAATCATGATTTCCAAGATTTGTTATCTACTTCGTGTGAGAGATTGGATTGTAAGTCAATCTACTAGGAGTATTATTGAAAAGCTATCTTCTTGAACTAGGTCTTATTACGGGATGCATAAGGATAAATTAGATGTGGACATATTAAGTCATAATGAGAGGAATGATATAAAACATTAGGAGGTTAAGTAAATATTATCCATAAATAAGAAAGTCACTCGTATTTTTAGTGAGAAAGTAACATGACTAAGGTTTAAACTAATAATTTTTCATATTGAATTTGAATAAATTTATTTATTATATGCGTGAATGGTTTTGACACACAATGTGAATGAGAACATTTTTTAGAATAGGAATGAAAATAAATGCAATACTCTTTTGATAATCAAAATTCCAATGATGTAAATATCATTTTACGTTTTGGTTCTTTTATTCTCTCATTTTTCTAATTTTCACATTTTATTTTTTATGGATATGTGCCTTGACAATTGTATATTTATAAATTGTATTGATGTATATTAGAGAGCTCATTGTTGACCCATTGCTAAATTTATGTGTGATAGAGTATTAGTAATTCCTTTGTTATATATTTTTGCGAAAGAAAGACTAAGAAAATCGATTTTGATTCAAAATTTATTAGAGGTAGGAATGGCCTTAGGCCTAGAGCATAGTCTTAAATTAACATGGATAACTTTTAATCAAAAAGTTCAAAATTATTTAATGTGAATATACTAAATTAGCTTATAAACATGCTATTTTAAAATCCCAAGAGTTTCCCATAACTTTAAACTTATTTATATAATGTCAAAACAATAGTCATAATTAATTAATTAAATGATTGATTAATTAAATAATTTAAATAATTAATTAATCAATTAATTAAATGATTAATTAAATAATTAATTAATTAATTAATTAATTAATTAAAGACTTAATGCTCAATATGTTCAGGTGAGTTAAGAACATGGAGCAGCAACATATAGGCTTGATTAACAAAATGACAAACATGGAAGCTGAACTTCAGGTTACTGAGACTATGAATGGTGAACTAAAACAAGCTCAAGCTGACACAAAAAACCTGATGTCAATAATTCTACCTTGTTAACTTTTTCCAAGCCATTTATGATTTCTTTTTAGTTGCTTATAAAAGGCTTCAAGGAATTTTCTTGCACTACTTTGTTCCCTCGTAGATTTTCACGAATAAGATGCATAACAATTCTACCTTGTTAACTTTTTCCAAACCATTTATGATTTCTTTTTAGTTTTTTATAAAAGGCTTCAAGGATTTTTTTTGCACTACTTTGTTCCCTCATAGATTTTCACAAATAAGATGCATAACAATTCTACCTTGTTAACTTTTTCCAAGCAATTTATGATTTCTCTTTGGTTGTTTATAAAAGGCTTCAAGGAATTTTCGTGCAGTGCTTTGTTCCCTCCTGGATTTTCATGAATAAGATTGCATAACAATTGTTACTCACCATTGTCTTCCAAGGTCTCTGTCCCTATGATTGTGTTGTTGATATATATATAGTGCTAGATGTTTTGGTTTTTGTGATTATCTTGCATATTGTTTTTCTCTTTTTCATTATAATATCAAATGTTTCTTCTATGAATGCCTCTTCATTCAATTTCCTATTGTTTCATTTTCTTAGCCTTGGTTCTAAAGCTGTCAAATTGTAACCTAACAATTGTAAGTTAAATTTATTAAATGGATATCTTGTTAATATATGATGTTTTTCGGAAAAAAATCACATTGAAAATATTTGGTCCACGCATTTCGAACCAGCGAGTGTGGTTCATCTTCAGGAGAAGATAAGAGACAAATCTCCAAAAGAAGGCTAAATAAGGAAGAAAGGTCAACCTAACGGCTAGAGTAAAAATGACACTATTTGACTAGGGAGGATTATTAATAATTATTATTTATAAATTCAATTATTAAAATTAACTTAAATAAACTATATTGGACTGCGGAAGATTATTTAAATAATAATATCATAAATAATGTTTTTAATTTGTTTATTCATTCCTTTGTCTATTTACTTATTATTATTATTTTAAATCCGACCTGGAAAAAAAAAATAACAAAAAAAATAAAATAATGATAGATAACAAATAATAATATCCATCGAAATAAAAATAAATAATGAAGAGGTAAAAAATATTAAAAAAAATACAAAAAAATGAAGAATAAATAATAAAAATTAAAATAAAAAAAATAAAATATTAAAAGTGAATAAATAAAAATAATAAACTAAAAAATGATAATAATAATAATATAGTAAGAAGCAAAAATATTAATAATGAATACAAAAACAATACTAATAAAAAATTAATAAAACAAATAAAAAGAGAGGGTAATCCTCTTTAATGAAAATTAATAGGGAAGAATAAAAAGGGGGGGAAAAGACCATAAAACCAATAAGAAAGGGGATAAAAAAGCTCAGACAAAGAGGAGAAAAACTAAGAAGAGAGGGTAGGAATCCAACAGCTACTAATTTTCCAGCCGTCATCCCTATTAATATTATTAGAAGACCTCTCAATTTCAATGGCTTCCCTAAACTTGTGGTGATGAAAATGAGAAATATTTTCAATGACCTTAGCCTCCTCAATGCATATATGATGTTTGGTCTTTGCTACATGTTCTGCCAAAGAAAAATATCTAGTCCTCCCGTGCTTGATATTAGCAGCATGTTCTTTATTCCTTTGGTTAATAGACCGACCCGTTTCGCCAATGTATGAGGTCCCACACGAACATGGGATTACATAAACACATTTCAAATCCATAGGGTTCACTTGGTCATTGACAAACTTTAGGGAGCTTCTAGTGGTGTTGAGGGGTCTAAAGGTTGTGGGGACATTATGCTTCTTTAGGATTCTCGCAATATTGTTTGTCATCCCTTGGATGAAGGGGAGGTGAACTCCTGAACGATGATCAATTGTGTCAGTCTTAACCTTAGGACCCTTACAAGCTTTGAAGAAAGCTTTAACACTCTGCTACCTACTATAACCATTCTGGACAAAGACATTAAGGAGATGGGACTTTTATTTAGAAAGGTGGTCTTCATATGAAATCCTTAAAGCATGAGTGGCTAACGTGCTGAGAACACCTATCTTCTGAGCTGGAAAATGATGGGAACTCACATGAAGATACTGTTGAGTATGAGTCTTTTTTCGATACACCTGATGGGCGAAAGATCCATTAGCTTTCCTTGAAATGAGGACATCAAGGAAAGGAAGGCAACCATCAACTTCTCGCTCCATGGTAAAATTTATGGAGTTAGATTGATTGTTAAGATGCTCGAAAAAACTATCTAACTTATCAGGCCTGTGTTGCCATATGGAGCAAGTGTCATCAACAAATATTTTCCAAAGCTTAGGTTTAAAACCAGATGAGGATAAGGCTTTGGATTCAAAGTCTTCCATGAACAGGTTTGCAACAATAGGGGACAGGGGTGAACCCATGGCCACCCACATGTTTGTTTTATTAATTTTTATTAGTAGTATTATTTTTGTATTCATTATCAGTAATTTTTTTAATACTATTATTGTTTTCCATTATATCATTCATTTATTATTTATACACTTAATATTATTATTGTTTATTTTTATATTGTTTATTAATTTATGTATTCATTAATATTTATTTATTTATTTATTTTGGTATTTTTATTTAAGATTATTCATTTTTATATAATTTATTTATTTATTCATTTATTTACCTCTTCATGTTATTTATTTTTAATTTCCATGATATTATTATTTATGATTCATTTCATTGGTTTATATTTTTAGTTTTAATTTTTTCCAGTCGGATAATAATAAAATAATAAAATAAGTAAAAAATAAAGGAATGAATAAATAATAAATAAAAAAATATTTATAATTATTAATTATTTAAATAATCTCCCTAGTCAAAATAGCGTTTAAGTTTATTTTAATAATAATAATTTATAAATAAATAAATAAATAATTAATTTAATTTTCCTCCCTAGTCAAATGTAGCCATTAGGTTGACCTTTCTTCCTATTTAGCCTTCTTCTGAGATCTGTCTCTTCATCTTGTCTTGATGATGAACCACAGTGGCTAGTTCAAAACATGTCGACCAAATATTTTCAATGTGATTGTTTATGAAAATCTTCATATATTAACAAGTTATGGATCACATAAGCTTGAATTCGAAAATGGATATCTTGTTAGATCTAAAAAAGAGATTTATTTTATTGACTTGGTTTTATGCATTATGTAGTGAATAAAATGAGTCGGGAAAATTATGTGGAGACAGGATTCGACTTAAGCCCTTAAAGTGAATTTGTACCCCAAGTTCAAATTATGTTTATGTTGATCACATTTCTAAGCATGCAACTAGCAAAGGACTTGGCTAAAGTTTTGTTGATGCAGCTGCAAAATTATGTTGAAATTGTAGAGTGTGAATTAGAAAGAGCCATTTACAGTAATTTGATTGAAGAGACTATCTTTGGTCTTGTCTC
Organism: Pinus taeda; assembly: GCA_000404065.3. NCBI lineage: Eukaryota > Viridiplantae > Streptophyta > Pinopsida > Pinales > Pinaceae > Pinus > Pinus taeda. The sequence continues at coordinate 13,694 of APFE030241906.1, forward strand.
ATAGGGATTTGTGTTTACTTATCACTTTTGATTTTTGCATTTCTTTGGGTATTACGGTATGAAAAGTCTACTTGCAGAGGAAACTTTGATGCCATTTCCCAAGTAGGTACATAGATCTGTTTGTGCAAGACGTCAAATGAATTCTATGTTAGACTTTGTGCCTAATCTCTAAGATGACAATTCTAGTTTAGTTTTCAAGAGGCGTCCTTATAGAGCATTTGAGTTGTTCATGGTTACTAGCATGCAACTCTTCTCCATTCTGAAACTCTTGACAAATCTGGAAGCATTTCCCTAGTCTTTCTTTGTCCTCAAAACTCACAGAGTTACTCTTACTATTTCTCACTAATAAGCCCTGGCAAGTCTAGAAGCATTCCCTAGTCCCTCTTTGTCCTCAAAACTCAAAGAGTTACTCTTTCTCTATCTCACTATTTTTCCATGTTTTTTGTTTACTATCTTTTATATTCAGTGATCTTCTATATTTCACTACTCTTCACAAATTTATGCCTTACGACATTTCCTTTGTAACATCTGGTGCAAATGCTAGTTGTATGGTTTGGTGAACTATGGAACATATAGAAGGCATGGTATGAATAGATAATAAACTTAAATGTTTATTTTATTCTAAATTTAATTAATAAAATTGGTCAGGAGTAAACTAAATTAATTTATATTTATATTTTTTTCAAATTAACTTTTCTTTAAATTTATAAAATATATTTAAATTTTAAAATATTTGATTAAAATAATAAGAAATGTAATGTAAATATTTTTAATTTATTAAATTATTGTAATGGTTTGGCAGACTTTAGGCCATATAGAAGGCATGGTATGAATAGATAATAAACATAAATGTTTATTTTATTCTAAATTTAATTAATAAAATTTGTCAGGATCAGCCATGGAAATTACAAAGGGAAAATATGCTAAATGAAAATTTCACTTTCTAGATAGTTAGTAAATAATTATTCCTCTCCGTAGAGATAAACCATCTCAATTAGGTAAAAGGGAGACAAGAGGGTGTGATGGAATACTTAGAGCCTAGTTAGAGGAGGCCCAAAAGAGGAACCTAAAGCTAAACAATTGATGCCTCAAACAAGACGTTGTTGAGGGAGGCAGGACGCTACCAGGAAAAATGAACTCTTCAGTGGTTGGCTAGTGGAATTCCCAGTTAGACCTGTGAGGTTTGTGAAATTGTAGGGTCAAATAAGCCCTAGGTGGACCTAGTTTGGTCCCTACCAAGAAAAATGTTCTGGAAGTGAAATTGGCTTGGGGAAAGTTCTCATAGAGACTACTTGCATTCATTGGTTGGATGGAGAAATATTTTCACCTTTGTAGTTTTCGTGGTGGCCTAGTTGACTTAAAACAGATAAGTATTTTGTATAACTTTTGTTTTAGGTTTTGTTTCCTTCTAGGTGTAAATGGTTTTTTTGTGGTTGTTATTTTATGATTATGTTAAATCGTAAAATTTTGATTGTGAATTGATATGAAACAAAAATAATAGAATAACTAATTCTCGTAATTAGCTAGATAGTCTCTAGGCCTAGCCACATAAATACCAACAACCAGAGATAGTTTGAGCTATAAATAATAGGAGAGGAGGAAGCGAGGTAAGCCCTGGACTAGGCCCACCCTCTTCCACCAAACTAATAAGTAAATAAATTTGCAGACAGATGATTGCAAACAAAATACCAAATATATATAATTGAGTGACTACTATTTTGTATAATCATTTTCTAGAAATACAATAAAATATATAGTTGGTGTAACGCTTTTAAGGGAGAACCTGTTAATATCAAGAACCTGTTACGGTTTGGAAAGCATGTTTGAAGTATCTAGGACATGTTCGAAGCTAAGATATTTGGGAGGAAAGTTAAATTAAAAAATACATATAATAATATGAAGAAAATAATACTCGTGGGACTCCGAGATTGTTTCCAAGAATGATTACATTTACACTGCTAAAAACATAGGGCTAGTACAACAAAGCCAAACTTCAAACTAACCCCTGTCATAAGAGAATTGTGTTCAGGGAGCATGAATATTTTGGTCAAGACTGACCCTATTAACAAAGCCAATATATAAAACTTAGGAAGAATAATTTTTTTACATTGTGAAACCCAAAAGGTAAAATAATTAACCGATAAATTATCAAATTACATTGTTGAGAAGAATGTCGAATACATATTGTTGGAAATAAATTTTTGAACCATGTTTTACAAAATTAAATAGTTAAACTCAAGTGACATTGCATATACTAAATGGTGTAAATATATATATTAATATCTGTTCATATTTTCCAATAGATATAATTACAATGGGTTTCCCATATACAACAAAAAGTCTCGATAAGGGTTCAAGTCGAAAGTCTTTACTAAACATTTGAAATTTTAAAAAAGCTAAAATGTCGAGAACTAACTTCACAAAATACAATCATTTTTCAAATCTAATCAAACTCTAAGAACCCTAGTTTAGGAGTAGGATAATAAGCAGGTGTGGCCTCTCCAAATATTGACCTGGAAGACAAAGAAGAAGGGTTAATAAGAGAACATGGGTTAATTTGTCTGAAAATTTGAATATTTAATCCAACCAAGTTAACTGCTCTAGAAGAGGGAAAACCCCACCTGCGAAAAAAATTATTGGACAATTAGTGGGGCTAATAATGAGTTATAAGCACAGGGGCTTCACTCAATGAACCTATGACATATCACGTGTTTTCATGGCACACTAAACAATACCCTTAAGTTGACTACATATTGGAAAATGCCTCTAAAAATCACATTATTTAACACCCTATAAATACAAACCTAATACTCCTTCCCAATTTAAAAATCTTCTAATTTAACTAGATATTGTAGATATCCATTTTTTCGTTAACATTTTTTATAGATGTTTATATCTTTTCACTAACTTTTAGCTCCATTTTGTATACTTGCTAATATAAAAACCATTTACCCCCTATTATATGCTCAATATATTATGTCATTTTTTCTCAATATAATATGAATACACATGGTATGGTATTTCTCCGCTAGTGAAGTTGTCGTGGTTATAACATTTAATCAAAATAAGAAATGTCCAACGCAAAATCTTGCATCTCATACTTGTAGGTTGGATGTGAAACCAAGAGAAAATAGGAGTAAGACCTGCACAGTAGGCAAAGGAAATTAACCTAAGAACTTAAAATCCTAAGCTAAAATTACCCAATCCTTTGTATACGAGCATGAATCGGTAAAAGTATGCATTTTCCACATCTCAGAGTGACAAGAATTTGAAGAGTTCCATCAAAAGTTGGTCTTCGACAAACCCCAAAGAAACACCAGAGGACGATCATCGTCAAGAACAAAAAGCAAGAAAATAAAATTAAGAGAAGATGATACAACATCTAGAAACAATCATATGAAAATAAAAATTTCTCTTCAAACCAAAACTCTCCATCCAACTGATAATTAAAGTGAAGCTTTCCTCGGCTAAGTAACCCATATATTTTTGCAAGTTGGATTTTGCATCTCTATAATTATAGCTTACTTAAGGGAGGGTAATGATTGAGAAGCATAGATATTCCAGACACGATGGAGTGAGTAGTTGCAAAGCTCTCCCTATAAGAGCGCATGTGCCAATGAGAATTTCTTAGTGTGACAGGAGAGGGGTATTTATCCCATAACCAAATCCCATACCTCCTTGCCATTGATTGCAATGGTAGAGGGTACGAGCCATGGATCTGTTGACACCTCAACAAAACTCTACATTGACATGATTGTAAGTATGGAGAATCCAAATGCTTGACAACTATCACTACTCTAACATTCATCAAGGACAAGAGACCACACAATGTTAATGCAATAAAAATCAGAATAATGATAAGCATCTATTACAAAATCATCTCCAACACAATTTAAATTTTCTTGAACTGGGTTTATTTTTTTATAACTTTTTCTACTGTTTGAATTTATTTGTAATATGAGATTTAGTTCCAGTCAAATTTTAATTTTCTAAAATTTAGAAATTAAAATTTTATGAAATTAAAATATCAATAGTGGAAGTTAATTCAAATTAATTTCCTTTATTTTTTTCCATAAAAAAATGATTTAAATTTAAAATAATTTGATTAAAATTAATAAAACAACAAATAAGTTTATATCAATAAATATTTTCATTTTCAAATTAAAACCAACCTAGATCCATATACCAAGTGCCCAGAGAGATCAAATTTCTTTAGGTACAAACCTCTTTAAGATTGAAAATAAATTTGATCTCTCTCAACGCTTGGTAGATTTAGATTTAAGATGGATCCAAGCTGATTTAAATAAAAAAAAATGAAAGTAATTCTAAAACATTAGTTTCAATTAAATAGTTACTTTGGTTTAAAATAATTTATAATGAAAAATAAAAGACAACAGCTCCACTTAAATAGTTACTTTTGATTAAAATAAGATATGATGGAAAATAGAAGATTTGTTCTACTTTAACTCTCAAATAGCTAGAAAATAGGAAGTAGAATGTGTGCTGAATATGTTTTTAATAAAGAGTACCAATGGGATGAAAATAAGAGAATAAAAATAGTAAGAAGAATTGAATGTTTGTTGAATATTTTTTCAATAAAGAGTACAAATGGGAAGAAAATAAGAG
>APFE030241910.1:8576-38730 GCA_000404065.3 Pinus taeda
GAAGTGGTTTTCATCCTCGATGCTCCTATTCTCACAAATATGGCAGATCCTTTCTATCCATGGCATTTTAGGAACTACCCAGCGGCCAGTTTCACTATGGAGCTCATGAGAATTCGTTCTAATGTTTTCTATATTAATTTTATTTTTTGAGGTAGTTAGAATAGAGAGATACTTTTGATCTTCAAGGGTGGGGTTGATGACCTTCTTATATATTACACCTAAACCTCCATTCAGGTTTAGAGTGTTAGCCCCCAAATGATGAGATGACTAGGCCAACATAGTCAAACATTGATAACTTCTAAGTCCAATAAGGTGGGTTATTTATCAATATTTAGGTTCAATAAAGGCACCGAAACCTCAAATAGAGGGTTGTCACATCAAATCGATTTTATATTGGCCATAATCTCAACAAAAATAAGTGTTCCCTTAATATTGTTTTACATATCTGTTGTTGTACCTGGTCACTGACTACACCCTGCTACTCTAGAGAATACTACCAGAGCTAAACAAGGTAAATATTTAACAAAATCAATCTAATTATATTATATTTTCTTCCACTTTAAGCCATTCTAACTCTCCATGATTTATGACCATAACATTTGGGAACTTTCCAAAGTTGTCCTCCAGCCAATCATTTAACATGCGCATCAGATGCTCCACCTCCCACGATTGAACTTGCTAACCATCAAAATGTCTTCTAGTGAGGCTTGGGTTTTGAAAGTCAAATCGCACATAAACATTTCTAATAACCATTCAAAGGTCCTTTTTCTTTACAACTTAAAAATTGTTTATAATCTGCATGTGTAATAGGGAAAGTTTGATATTTTTCATAGAAGTGAATATTTCACTCGCCTTTTGTCTTCATTTCATCATTGAGTTATGACCATTTCCTAAAAATCCTATTTCTTTAGATAAATTAATTTAGATTTTTTTTCTAGATTGAATTAAGGTTATCATCCACAAAATTCTCAGTAAGGTGTGTCAAACTCTTTAAGATCTATGAAAAAATGCATACATTCTAGTCAATTTTTTTTACTTGTCTTGACCTAATCGCTTTACAAAATACAACATAGAATAGACAATAACCTAAATAAAACATGTAATTTAAGTAACAATGGGAGATTCACCATTCAAAAGGATCTTCTTGTTTAATACCTAAAAGAAATGGGAAGCATTAAATTAACTCAAAATAATGTTATGAAATAAGGCTCTACAAATTCACTACAAGGATTTTTTCTAAATATTAGAAAACATACATGTACACAACGTCATTAACAAGGATCATATTAGATACTATTATTTTTAGAATGTTTTCAGCGTGATCACCATGCCAATAAAGAATGAATGAATCAGACAACGAAATCTAAACAGTTGGTCCCATAAAATCTTACTGGGTTGGTCTTGACTGAAAGACTACTTTATTGTTTGATTGGGGCCTTACCATCTATAATGACCCTACATAGATTTCGGTTTAAGGCCTTGAAGCTACTGGGTTAGCTAAAACTTTGGTTATGCCATGTACAGTTTAAGCTTGGTGATGAAGAGTTTGATAAGAGATAGTAGAAACTCTCATTTTTTTCATCATTAATCATGAAAAAGGAAATTGAATTGTCTATCAACTATTTATTTTCACCATCTAATCCCTCGGGATAGCTCAAACTTTTTGAGCAATTTTGTGGGCCCAACTATAGCCCCTCTAATAAAAAATGGTCGATCGTTCCTTCTTCTTGTTAATTTTTCCATATGCATAACAATCGTGAAACAGATGTTCTATAAAGCATACCTACAACAAAATCATTTCCAATCAGGAAGTTGACTTTCAAATGAAAGTCCCCATGTTGATGTGATAGCATCCTCCCACAGTAGGATACCAACATCACCGATGATTTTAGTGCAATGATTTTTTGAATCATATTTTCCTTGCAATTATTATATATGGGCTACTACATGCTCTTACCACATTGACATGTCAATGCGTTGGTATTTCATTTAAAATTAATACATGACTTTCTCCTTCCTATACTGATCAACCCAACCAACCAGACTACAACATCCTGATCAACCCTTCTAATGCTATGCTAGGGTAAGTGAGAATCCTACTTGACTTGATTTTTCTTAGTAATATGGTTGAAGAACAGGACATGTGACAGATGAATTTATTCTCTGTCAGATGAAGTGTTGACTAAAACATTTTGTTGGTCATAAAAGGTGGTAAGGTCGCAAGGAGTTGGGGTAGTCCTTGAGAGAGTAAGGTCTTCACTGGAAGATTTTATTGGGTTAGATTTCCCTTGAAAGGCCATTTGGTCATGACAGAAAGCCCTCACTAGGTATCTCTTGATTTTAAAACATGATAATAAACTCTTGCACGAAAAGTTCTGACCTTACCTAATTAAGATAGCTTGCTCAGATAAGGTCAATGAAATGAGCTACTTAGCACCAAGTGTACATAATAATCAAAAATTAAATTTATACAGACACAACAGGATCTGCTACATACCAATCTGGATAGACATTGCATTGGATTATAAAAACAGTAGAAGAACTGGTAGAAGTTGCAGGTCATAGATTATTTATGGTGGTGTATCTATCCACATATGCCCCCAATTTCATAGCACATTTGTCCTCCATAGGCTTGTGATAATTAGTCCCATACTTTGGGTAGAGATTATACATGCCCACTTTACTATCATCGTCATCCTCATTGGGAATACTATCAAATCGAGAATAAGGCATTGAATGACAGATATATAGGGTCATTGCAGCCACAAATAAATAGTAGTCGCCTTCCTCAAACATGCCCTCCTCTGATTGCGAAAGGGCCTCTTAGGATTTGGATTGGGGCTAAAAATATTAGTGGTTTTTATTTTTATTTAATTATTTAAGTTTTAAAACATATTACAATACAACTCAGTGTAAGATTGTAAAGTTTAGATGTTTAATATGTTTTTTTTTAATGTATAATTGAATTTAGTGTTAAACCAATTCTTTGACATCCTATAAAATTATATGGTTGAAACGAATCATTTTAAGAAATTTTTTATAAATTTAAAAGAAAATTAGCTAGAAGAAGAAAAAGATAAAAAACTCTAACAATAATATTACTACTTTAAAAAATAATAAAGATATGAAAATCCATTTTTTTGTTGTTGGAATTATCACATAGGTTTGGCACTATGACATAGGTGTTGTGCTTGATGGAAACTCACTCAGTTGACAGATCATAGTTCAGGCTCTCAGAATGAAGGAAAAAGATATATATGCAGTTTCCTCTTAACCAAGCCACGTATACATGTGGGATCACCGATCAAAAGGTGTGTATGTGTAGCACACACATTCATACCAAGAAAAGCATGTGCTGTGGGAAAACTTGTTTTTTAGTCCATGATATTTAGTAGCTGGTATTTGGACTTATGGTTTTGGACCACAGTATCGTGTCCGAAGTGTTGAACCTAGGTATTAGGTCCCTAGTATTGGTTCTAAGTGGTTTTGGACTATGGTATTAAGTAAGGCATGAGACTATAAAAGGGGAAGGAGATCATTAGGCAAAGGAACTCACTGAAGCATTGAATATCTTATGAAGAGTAAGATCTAGAATACTAGTCATTATGTTATGGTGCATAGCTAGATCTGAACCAAGGAGAAGCTTAAGCGCCAAAAGAAGGATAAGTTCTATTGATGGGTCAAGATCTTAAGGCTTGAATAGTAGTATCTTTGTATGATTTTGATCTGCTCTATTTGGCGTATGACTCGATCTCTAAATCTAATGTCTGAATATTTGAAAAGGGAAAATTGTCTTTTATAGATCTGTACATAGCTTTGACACATCAAAGGCATGTATACACATTGGTTCAGTAATTGAAAACGACGTATACGCTGGTTTTCCTTAACACATAAGCGTATGCATGCAGGTTATTCATCTTGAAGTAGCGTACATCTCATAAAATATGTTTTAGTTACTTCCGTTTATTACTGTAGTATTCTGGGTTTAGGATTGGTGTCTGGTTACTATTACTGTATTCTGGTTACAGCATTCAGAGAAGTGATTGATTGATTATGTTTTGGTTGGTGCAAAGGGGACTGATTGATGCAGATATATTTGATGTTTGATTAATGTTACTTATTGATCCAGTCTAAAAATTTATGAAACGTGGTACCTGGAAGAAAATAGAAGGTTGTAGCCTTTTGTAGGTCAACACCTATGTACTAGTACATCAATTAGTACAAGAGCTAAGGGGGTTGTAGCTCCCTTCCAGGAGAAGCAAGATAATTAGAGGGGGTTGTAGCCTTCTGCAGGTAGAAGCCTGCGTACTAGTCTAAGACTGCACTAGTACAAAAATATTGTAAATTAAGTTTCTTGTTAACAAGAAGATAGAGAAGCATTGCAGCAGGTGGTTTTCACCCACATTGGGCTTCCACCTTATATCTTTTGTTCATACGTGTGATGATCTGTTTTGTTTACTACACCTATTTACTGTCTTATTGGTTAATGAAGATCAAATGCATTGATTAAAGATCAAATAGATTAATTAAATCTTAAGTTTACTGAATATACGCTAGTTGTTGTGGACACAGTTGCGTGCATACACTAGTTTCCATATCTGAAGTAGCGTATATCTAAATTTAAAAATGAAAAATTATTTGACTTTATAATGTTGATTCACCCCCCCTCTCAGTGTTATTTCCAACATTTATATGCATTTTTTTCAATATATATATTTCGATTCAAAGAAATATTTCTAGAATTTTGGGCTTTGAAAGAGAGTCAATGCCCGCGAAGTACCTGGGAGTTCCCATAACTAACAAACTATTACACAAGGAAATGTGGGAGCCTGTTCTAAATAAGCTAAAAGATAAGATTAGAAAATGGACAAATAGAGCCCCAAATCTAGCAAGGAGGTTGATTCTAACTAAGGCTCATTCTAACTAAGGATGTAATTACTAATATAAGAAACATTTAAAGAGACCTTCTCTGGGGGAAAGGTGAAGAAAAGAAGAAATGAGCCGTAGTGGTATGGGACAGGGTATGAAAACGAAAATCCCATGGTGGCTTGGGTCTTCATGACCCAAGAATTCGTAACAAAGTTCTAGGAGCCAAAATTTGGTGGAGATGGCTAAAGGAAATTCAAGCTCCCTGGGAAAAACTATGGAAGCAAAGGTATGCAAGAGATTTTCAAGAGAAGAACCTCATAAGAATGATAGGACAAGTAAAAGGTTCATCAATTTGGAATAGGGCATGGGAGAATAGGGCCCTAGTCCAAAATCATAGTTTCTGGGAGATCAGAAATGGAAATTTGGCCTGGTTTTTGGAGGATAATTGGCAGTAAGAGGAAAATCTTTGCAGTGAAGAATTAACAGACATTCACATAGATACCATCAAAAAAGGTTTAAGGAGCATAAGTCACTATTGGGATCACTCAAGGAACAATGGGAAATGTAGAATATGAAAACTTCCAGATTATAGTGAAATGGGCATGATGCATACTCAAGCTATAGCCCTTAATGGTCTTTTGGAAAAGAGGCAAATCTTAACCTCAACCTTGGAGGATCAATTAAGATGGGGAATGAATAAGGCAAGTCTCTTCAACCTTAAGGAGGCCAAAAGGATAGACACAAGGCTTAACTATCTAAACACTGATAAGACATGGAAAGAACTCTGGGATAATCCTCATTGGATGAAAGTCAAACTATTCAAGTTGTTGGTTCAATAGGGCAAGATTCTGACATGGGATAACATAAGGAAAAGAGGATTTGTTGGCCCCTCAAGATGTCAACTATGTGGACAACAACAAGGAACCATTAATCATCTCCTGAATAGATGCTCATTCACCACAATGCTATGGAACTAGGTTGGTAATGTCTTTGAGAAGAAAGACAAAAATGTAAATGAAATCATTACTACATTGATAAACTAGCAGAAATCATTTTTGTATAATGAGATATTATCCTCCGCCTGGGCGCTGACCCCAGGGTTCTTAATTTGGAATGTTTGGAAGGAGCGCAACAACAAGATTTTCAAGGATAAGGTGAGCTCGGTGAGTAGCATTATAAATCTAATCCTTAAGAAACTCAAAGATTTTGTTCATATCCTGGGAGGTGTCGATACCATAAAACTCATAGGACAAGGAGAGGCCAAAATCTTGGAAAAGTTATAGCTCAAGGTTCATCTCCCTCAGTGTTCTCTATAAATCAATAGGAATACCCCAGCTGAAAAAGCTTCCTGGAAACCCCCTTCTCATGGTTTTTTAAAATTTAAGATTGATGGGACCTCTAAAGGAAATCTGGGTGAAGCAGGTCATGGAGGGCTCATGAGGGATGAGGAAGGAAACATACATGTCATATTCCACAACTATCTAGGAAAAGAAACCAACAATATGGTTGTGCTCATGGTGATGGAAATATGCTTGGAAATACTACTCAAGTTTAACATTCACAATGTCATTGTTGAGGCTGACAAGGAATTAGTCATTAATCTAGTTAAGAGGGTTAATGCTGGCATTGCACCTGAGAAAATCTTGGCACACTGGCAACTTCTGCAAGTCTACCAAAGAATCCAATCACACCTAAGAGTGTTAAGAACTCTTAGGTTGGTGCATGTCCGTAGGGAAGCCAACAAAGTTGCAGACTAGCTTTCCAATGAGGGGGTTCGAAACAAGCATATCGACTTATGCTGCTAGTGGGAGGAGGTAACATATGACAGGTTGAAGGAGGAATGCTCATCCTAGGCCCTCAGTGATAGACAATAGTTTCAGAAAAATTCAAGAGATGGAATTTTACTTCATGTTAATGATGAATAAGTTCACTTCAGATAGTTCATCAAAGGATATGGATTGTTGGTTCTCTAAGGGTGCGTATAGAAAGAAAAGCAGAAATTGAGATAGAAGAGATTTTCTCACAGGATAAGGGATTTCATGCGAGACAAATGCCAACTCCACTCATAAGGCATTCCATGTGGGACGCCACCCTTCTGGCCAGGTCTTCCTCATACAATGCAGGGTATGTCAAAGGCAGAGATTACTAGAGTCAAAAAATGCTTGAGATATACCACCTGCTTCAGGTGCCCTCTAACTCAAGAGAGGTTTTCTCGGAGGACAAGCCATTCATCTAGTGAAACGTGGAGGGGGATGAACAGTGATTACCACCTTCATCGTTGAGTAATCCAAGAGCAGATGTGTGGTGTGATTTGTATTTTGGTCGTCAAATCCGAAGGAGGAATATCAACGACCACCTTTTGGCATGCAAGTTGGTGGGCCCAAAAGGACAAAACCACTAATGGTTTACCACCTTCATCGGGTGCCATCAAAGCTAAAGATGGTCTTTTTTTAAAGCTAGTGATTCCACTCAGGATGCAACATGTGGAAGATAAACAAAAAAGAAAACCACCTTCATCATGTGGTATTCATCGGGCTTTTAAGGCGCATGATATGGACACCAGCCATTGGATTAGAAGGAAATGATCAATGTTCGGCGTTGGTCGTGAAACTTTAGGTTTATTCGATGGGCTCTGTGTCTGTGTGGGTTGTTTTTTGAGCACTGTATTGCTAGGAGATAGATCTTCGGTGAGTTTTGGGGGAGTGAACTTTGAATCCACTTGCTCGCTTTCAGTTCCAGGGTAGTCTCAACAATGTTTCTATTTGATTTTTGGAGGGTTTTTTGGGTAATTTGAGTAATTTCACTCTCCCTTTGTGGGAGTCTGTGCCTCTATGAGTTTGTTGTAACCTGTGTAAATCAATTTTTTTTTTTTTACCTAAGTTAATAGAAGGACCATCTCTTTCTTTAGAAAAAAAAAAACATTAACATATATAAATTAAATTACATTAAAATATTCACCCTAACCATTAATATATTGATCCCGTGCCCTCTTCCTCATGACCAATTAGGTCTTTCCACCCATCAAGACAACACATGGAGGTTGAGGTACCAAATGTGGTGAAGGATGAGGCAATTCATTATCCCTTAATGTATCCTTACATTGATACGTATGACATATCCTAGTACCATAAAATTTAGATGGAAGGTCAGTATGATTAAGTCTCATACCCAAAAATAATTTCGCATAAAATAATTTTGCAAAATAACAATGAATGTCATCATGCCATATGATTTCCTTACACTGCAAGGAACCTATAATATAAATGGTGGGCTTTATTAAGGTGCTTGAAATACTGCACCTTCAGCATCGTTTTTTCGGCCCTTCTTTGAAATCAAACATAGATTTGGCATGTCATTTGGTATCCATTCTACTTACCTCAACCCATTTATCGAGACCCAACATTGTTTCCTCTCTATGCCTAATCATATATATATATAGAACAATTAGTTGTTAGCCCAAGGTTTATGTAAATATCAGAAAATGAGCTTAGAGAGTGCACAATTATTTCCAATCTTTGTCGACTCTTTGTAGGGAGCTCTAAACTCGTAAGATATTTCTAAAATTTTGAAAAATGAGCTATGAACCTCTATAACGTACATTGTTTTACATTTTTTTCCCAAGGAATCTCAAGAGGAATATCAGATGGATAGGTGGTAGCTCATGTATGGTCTTTTGCATGAATTTACCTCCACCTACATTTACATCGATCAACATTTTCACCTCCTACTTCAATATAATTATATATAAATATAGAAACATTTTCAATTTTGTTTATAAATGTGAATGATATACATGTACACATATATGTAGATACAGTTAATTTACATGTACAATTTGTTTTAACACAACAATTTTTTTTATATAATTTACCAAATTGATGAGGATCATGATGGTCTGATTGAGATTGTTTACCACCCAGCCATGGTTGAGCACCATCACACCCATGCACATGAGTTTATTAATCTTTTTTACCACTGTCACAAGATGACATAGTCAGAGAAGCTTCTAAGAAAAACTAGAAATTATAATAAATTAATTAAGTTAAATTGACAAAAATCTATTCAATATATGTACATACATATGATTATAAATATTGATCAGTTAAAGTAAATGAGCATAAACACACACACAGATATATATATATACCATGATCATGATGTAACGAATGATGGCCCTCCCCCGATTCATTTGATAATCTCCTCGACCCATAACCAATCTTGTCAACATGCATAGAAAATTTCCCTCGAGTCTATGCATGAGACTTAGTTGATGCTCATGTCGAATTAAGTGAAAATTTCTCATGTGATGATCTAAAAACCATTCAAGTTACCTTCTACATTTAAAAATCTTTAAAATTTCTATTTAAAAAGAACAAGAATGTAGAAAATTAATGTAACTATCGAAGGGTTCTTCATAATTATGTGGTGTAAACTCTTCATTTAAATTATAATCAAGAATAAAAACACAAATACTGAAGTGCACATTTTGATAATAAATACAAAATTTTATAAAATGTGTCAGGTTCACCAAGCTATCCTTACATAGTTTGGACAGACTTAGTATAATACTGAAAAAACACATGGTCATTAAAAACACAAAATTTATAATTAAAAAACACACATATCAAAGATATATTTCAGTGTCCATCAATAAATTTGGATGGAGAGCTTCTTGACTCCAATTCATCTTTCACACACAAATTGTGAATTAACATTGCCCCATATAATATATTACTAGACATCTTATTAACATTTGCATGATGTCTTATGCTAAATGATTGAAATTTATAAACAATATTTTTTCCTTCTCCATGCAATTATTTTAACCTCTCCTTTTTGACATGGTACACACCTTTCATCTAGTTCCACACAATTTTAGAATTGGTGAACACTCTAATTCCATTGCATCCATATTCAATAGCTACTCCTAGGCCTTATATCAATGCAATATAATATGCTTCATTATTTGTTGTCCTTCCAGGTACATTAATTTTCCTATGTAGGAATTTGTACATCGTAAGATTGGATAGCAGAATACAAATCATTGCTTTCCCTTGATTGGGATAACAAGAAATGTGTATGCGTAATGTCCATTTTTGAACCATGTTTAATGGGGCCTTTTATCCCTATAAAAAAGAAATTCAATAAAATGAATAATCTATTTATTTATTGCAAATGCTTTAGTTTATGGGAGAATGATGAAATATATATATATATATATATATTATATATATATATATATATATATATATAATATGTCTAAGTTCACGGAAAGGAAATTAGTGGACTCGAAGAGAACTCAGATTTCATACACTTAAGATACTACCAATCAGGGTTCGAATTTATATTTCTCTTTTCCCGTCATATATTTTTTTGACATTTTGGATCTTTAGGATTTCCATCAAGGACCATTATGTCTAAAAAATTTCCCTTCAAGAATCTCGTTATGATAATTAATTAGTCATTCACCAAAAAAACTTGATTAAAAAAGTAATCTTCAATAAACATTTGATTGAAATTTTAATCTTCAATAATATAGTTATGTTAAAAAAATTCATGTATTTAACACTGAAAAAATATTGAAAATAACAAATAAATGAATTTTAACTCTTAATCTTTTTTTAATTTATTAATAATATTTTTATTATCTAAAATTTAAAAACATGTGTCATGTTTTATATAAAAATCTTATATCATTATAAATAATTATTTTAAATATAGAGTTTTAAGTGAGTATTCCAATTATCTATCTTGGAACATGGATATTTTATTCATTTAAAATGTGATCCACCTTAATTGGGAAAATTAAAAATATTTGTCTCAATTAATAATAAAAACAAACAAACAAAATTGCAATAAGAAATGTTCCATATTTTTTACCATAAAAGCGGGTATTTTTACAATGAAACATTATATTTCCTCTATTGTAATAATTTATTTAGGAGTCCTCAAGACCATATCATGATAGAGAAGAAAGAAATCATACAATGTTGCAATAAACTAATTTCACTAGTTTTTATCATAAAAGTGAACATTTTTACCATGAAACATTATCTTTTCTCCTACTCTGTCAAATTATGTAGTAATCCTAATCAGGATCTCGATAGATAAAAAAACTCATTAATTATATGTATGAATCCTTAGCAGGATCTTGATATATAAAAACAAATCATTAAATATAAACTTAAAATGGTGTAATCTTTGGAAATTTTGAGAATACGTAACATCACTAAATATTACCAAGATTTCATGTCAATTGTTTGTGAAATCTTGTAGTTTCTTTAATATGTGTTATAGAATAGAGGATCAATTGAAAAGTCCTACTCCGTATCATTTAGGCATGTGCTGATTTCAGCTAGGTAGGGTAATCAAAATATTACAAGGAGATCTTTTCAAAATATCAAGCTCAGGGCAATGCCCATTGAATAGACGTTGAAACAATAGTCGATGAAATATAAAAACTAAAATACTTGTCAAAGTATGTCTTTCAAACTAAAAATGAATAAAGTATTGGGGATATCCATAGCATGCTTTAGCACATGATCAACATTATTTCATATAGAACATATTTATCCTCATCCAATTTTATGTGCAATCCCATGGTTTCCCCACTCTGTATTGTGGAACAAAGGCATTTGATTCAGTTGTAAAAACCCACTACTTATCACTTAGCCATGTGGTGAATTGAAGTGGGTAAGGCAATAAAAATATTACCAGGAGATCACAACATATTTAGTTTTCAAAGTATTGAGTTCATGAACACTTGAATGATTTGAAAGTCAAGGCCCATTGCAAATAAATCAAAACAACAAGCTATGAAATATTAATACGAAAAACTGGTCAGAGTGCATCTTTCAAACTAACAATGAATTAAGTATGATCTTAAAAGCATGATTTAGTGCATGGTCAACGTTGTTTCATATACAATATATTTATCGTCTTTTATAATGAAATTTTATGGGCTGGTGAATTTCCTCTCCAGCTGACATTTTATAATTTGAGTTACAAAACATCCATTTGAGATATGTTTTGATATTTTTGGGTTTTTCTAGTCATGGGATTTTAATTGATGACATGAATATGTTCATATAATTGAAACTATAGAGAATCATGTGCACGAGTGGTTGGAGATAGAAACATACACTTCCGAATTGGACTTTGAGGGTGCCCATCATAGAGGGAAAAAAACTCGATGCTAAATAAGCCAAAGTTGGGGACAGTGTGAGCCAAAGTGTTGATTGAGGAAGGGAGCATTGAACTAGCCCAAAAGGGTGAAAAATGATAAGAACTCCATTTATGAAATGAAATCCATTTAAGAGCTTTAGAATTGTAATCGAGTTCTAAGCCTTGAAATGTTCTACATTTGAGAGGTTTGAGAACCCAACCATAAGCATTAGTTTTAAGAATGTTTTTTTGAAATAGAATATGATATTTGTGCTTTGCTAAACATTAGTGTTTTACATTGTTTTTTGGATAGACTGTAGTATTATGTGCTATATTTTATAGAAAGTTATAGACATACTAGAGATTGTATTGAATAACGATACCACTTACGAGAGGAGAAAAAATGATCCAAACTTTGATGACGCGCATGAAAGTATCTCCATAACTCATCGATCATTTCAAAAACTAGACCATAGCCTCACAAACGCTTGACATTGTCTAGAAGCCCCTTGTTGCACTAGTCCATTTATCTTTCACTGTTTTATTGTTTTTACCCTTCTAGTGATCTGGATTTAAGTAGCAACACAATAAATTACAAATATAACCATTCATACAGAGATGCAACAAAAATAATACTTCATTTCATTACTCTAATATACTGAAATATGATTAGAAACAAAAATGGAAATAAACTAGCTAGGGCAGTGGTACTTTATCTCTTAGAAGAGATGTTGTGGATACATGCCCCTGAGTTATGTTACAATGAGGCTCAACGACATTTTTATTATTGAACAATAAGAGAAAACCCTAAACAACCAAAGTCCTAACCTGAGGAGATGTAACATCAAGAGTTTATGGGCACCATTGGGGTTAGTTACACAACCAACTTCCCAAGGTCACGGCTTGGTCATATTATCTGCGTTTGATGCACATGATACTTTGCTGGAAATATCTCTTTGAGGACTATGAAGAAAATGATGAATTTAGATAGAAAATTTCTCCAAACGTTTAGGACCCGAAAAACTGTTAAAAATAGTAAAATGTGCTACAATTATGGAGACTTAAAAACTGAAAAAAACAATGGTGGGGGTACAAGTGGAATTGGTGGGTAGCCACAGATATCCACCTAGATCATTCCTCCCCTAGGAAGAAATGCTCGACATTACGTTGAGTTCCTCCATCAGATGTAGAAAATTCTATTGAACTTGGTCCCTGGTGAGCCACTTGCCCTTCTAAAGGAGTTGGCGTGCTTTGAGAACTCAATACAGTTGGATTTGCTGCTAGCGAGTGTGGTTGATCTACATGTCCATGATCTAATTAGTTGTAGCTTGTTCCATGAAATCTACAGATAACTATGCTGGTGTGAGTTGTTCTGCGATGTCGGATGTGTCTAGTAATTGTGGAAAGTATGGCTGAAGGCTATCCACATTGAACACTAGGTGTAGGCCAAGGAATGGCAGAATGCTGACTTCAAATGCATTGTCTCCCACAACCTTCGTAATGGTGTCAAGACTATATCATAGTGTTCTAATATTCTAATAGATTCTAGTAAGGCATTCCTTTTGAAAATACAACCTAACCTTGTCACCCACCTGAAACTTGTGTGGCACTTGTTGTTGATCATGTCACTGCTTGTATTTGGCATTTGATTTCTCTAGAATGTCATGGACCTACTGATGAATATGTTGGATGTGCTCAATGAAGTTGTTTTCCTTATCTATTTCGGACTGGACAAGAGGTGAATCTTCTTGAGTAGCTGCAAATGGCATGGCCACATCAATGTGACATAGTGGTTCGAATCCAAAGCCCACCTAAAAAGGGTTGTGGCTAGTTGAGCTATGGAGAGTGTGATTATAGATGTGCTAAACATAGGGGAGGGTCTCATTCCATGTACGTGGATGCTTTGAGTTGTACATGCATAGAATGTGTACAATAATCCTACTGCAACCTTTGTCTAGCCATTAGTTTGGGGACGGAAGGATGTGGACTTAGCGAGTTTGGTGTCCACGATCAACTAGAGACTAGACCAAAATGTACTAAGGAACCTGTTGTTCGGATCTGAGATGATATACTGTGGGATCCAAATGTGTACCACACTCGTTCTAAGAAGAGTTTAGCAATGGTGTCTACTGTGATATTCTTCTTGTGGGCCGCCATAATTTCCATCGTCGAGATCCTGTCGATGACCAAAAAAGAAAAATCATTTCCATGCTTAGTAAAGGGAATTCCTGACATGTAATCCATGGAGATGGATTCCCAAGGTCGACTACGGGTAGGTAGCGGGGTATAGAGGCCTTGCTTATTTATGGTTAGTTTGGAAATGGTGCAGATAGTGTAGGATCTGATGTACTTCCTGACATCCTATCAAAGATTCAGCCAATAGAAATATTTTTGTAGCATTGCCACCATTTTCTTGTCGCAGACATGCCCAACAACTTGACTATAGTGTTCTTCCCAAATCATCTTGGCACGCTCTCTTGAAGGAACACAAATGTGACCTAGGTGGCATAACAAGGCATCCTGGAGGTGAAAATATGGAGGATGTTGACCCTCCAAGAGTTTCCAATATGTGCAGTTGAATATTGTGTCACTTCTGTAAAGAACTCTCCAATTTGAAGTCTTCTACCCACAAGAGTTGAGCACGGTGGTTAACACTATGATCAGTGGTCGAATGAGGCAATATATAACACTATTGGTGCTGCCCTTCTTATGCTTGATATTCAAATGGAACTTTTGCTAGTAGGTGGACCACTTCTGATGGCGATTATTCTACAATTTCCCTTGGGTCTATATGAACTGTAGGGGCCGGTGATCTGTGTGGATGATCGTTTACTTCCCCAAAATGTAATGCTTCCATTACTGACAGGCTTGCACAATGGAATACATCTCTTTTTCATAAGTGGGATTCTTCCAGAATATGTCTGAAAGTGTCTCACTGTGATACGCCATTGGATGCTCATGTTGAGTAAGGACCACCCCAATAGCACAGTCAAAGCCATTCGTATTAATTTCAAATAGTTGTTGCGAGTAATGTGAGCACTGGTGCCAAGTGGAGGCAATCTTTGAAATCATTGAATGCCTTCTGTTAAGATTTAGACAAAAATAATTTTTCTTTCACTCTTCCCTTGGTGACTTGTCTCAAGGGCCAAGTGATATGAGAGAATTCCAACACGAAGCTATGGTAGAAGTTGGAAAGACCGAAAAAGTTGTGGATCTCTATGAGAGTGGTTGGAGATGGCCAATCCTCAATGACTTGGATCTTGGCTAGGTCCACATACACCCTCCCTTCATCAATAATGTATCCCAGATATTAAACCTGAGTCATGACAAAAAGGTATTTTTCCAAATTGGCACATAACCTGTGTTGTCACAATGTTTGGAGAACCTGTTGGATGTGGCATAGGTGCTCTTCGTAACTCTAGCTGAAGATCAAGATGTCATCCAAGTATACCACTACAAAGGAGATGGTGAATGGTTGTAATATGTCAACCATTAGCCTCATGAAGGTTTCAGGAGGATTCGTTAACCTAAAAGTCATAACCAACCATTTGAAAAGGTCCTCCTTGCCTTTGAAGGTTGTCTTCCGCACATCAGAGGGTTCGATTGGTACCTGGTGGTATCCTGACTTCAGATTGATCTTGCTAAAATATTTCCGCCCTTCAGTTGGTCCAGGAGGTGATCAATCCATGGGATCAGCTACCTAATCCAAACAATGATCTTGTTCGGTGTTCGATAGCCAATACAGTCTCCAAGTCCCATACTTCTTTTGTACCAACATGATCGAGCACCCACAAGACAATGAACTCAGACGGATGTGACCTTTCTATAGCAACTCCTGAATCTGCCTCTGTATTTCATCATTATCCATAACAAAGCATCGTTAGGTTGGTCCGTTGGGAAGCGATGCACCTAGGGTAATATTGATGGAGTGCTTGACCTGATAGTGCATAGGAACCCCTAGAGGGGAGGTGAATATTTCCTTGTACTCCTCCACAACGTTGTCCATCTGTAGTTGTCTTGTGGAGGGGCACTGTCTAAAGGTCGCAGCCACTGTCTTCTTCTATCCTTGAGGGCATATCATCAACAAAACAAATTTCCCAGTTTTGGAAACCAGCTTACTACATTTCTTTACAATAACCAAAGAGATGGTGGTAGGTGATGCTACCTCCAGTATCATGTACAACTAAATTCCCAAAGTAATAATAACAACACGAGGCCTTGATTCATACACCGCATGTCACTTCCACAAGCATGTTTGGCCTAATAATACATCACAAACATCAAGGGGAGGAATGCACATAACATCTCATCCGTGAACGACTTGATGTTGTATGGAAGGTCACAATGCTGGCTCACACGAAGATCCCATCCTTGGTGAAGCCACCTGATGTTGTACGGTTGTGGATGTGTTGTGGTCAGTAAGCCCAATTGCTGCACAACCTGTGCTAAAATGAGGTTCTTTTGGCTCCTGCTATTGACAATGAACTATACCGAGGAAGCCTTTACCCACATCTGGGAGTGGAAGAGGTGCTCCTCCTCCTCTGGATCTTCAGGTTCTTCCTTCTAGATCTTTGTGGTGGCAAGGGCGACATTGTTCTTCGCATCGATAATATGCTTCCCTTTGCCATTCACCTTTTCAGGTTTTGACTCAAATTCGAAACATGCACCTAAATCTGAAACCTTTAGCTCAGCCACTAGTGATTTCTAGGCCCGACACTCACTTGTGTTATGAGTGCAGCTCTTATGGAGCTCACACACTTCCCCATGTCCTCTTTCAGCTTTGCGGCATTGTTATTTGCTTGCGACTTTGGTGGGTTGTCTTCGGCTGCCCCTCCTTGGCTCTATCCTTTGTTCTCCTGTTTGAGGGTACCTTACACTTGCTTTAGATTCGCAGATCCAAAATATGGTTTCTTCTGTTTAAATTTTTTCTCAATCTTAATGGCATATCTGTATGTCATGCTGAGTGATGAGATGTTTAGGAATTGTATTTCATCCTGGATGTACCTGTGTAGGTAGCCGTAGTATTTAAGTACCAAATGTTGCTTTAAATCCTCGATACCCAACTTTGTGCGAAGGGTATGAAAAATATTGATAAACTCTGGCATGTCTTGGTCCCTTCCTTGTCGCGGCGTGGTGCACTTTATGTATTGATCCTCATAGCTTCCCACAGGGTAGTACTGCTCCTTGATGGCAGCATGGAATGAATTCCAAGTGTGAGTGACAGGAAACAGTGAGGCCATACTTTCATCCCTCTACTCGTAGTAGCTTTACCACCAATCCTTACTGTGGGTTATCCTTTGAGAAGAGTGAAAGTAATCTCTTCCTGTTCAGAAAAATAATGAACAAAAAAGTACCCTTCTAGAAGATTTAACCACTTGTCTACAATTTTTGCATCTATCTGACTCTCAAATATGGGAATGTCAAAGTTAACTTGTACCTTAAAGGGTGTGGTGCTTCCAGAATAGCTGTTGGAAGTAGACATGTCGCCCCTAGGTAGCCACTAAAGGACCTGGGAAAAGTTGTCCGTCATCGCAATCCTTTGTCAGTTAAGAGCCTCTTCAAGAAGGATTTTGATAGGATCTCCTACCCCGTCATCTTTCTTTTCATCCACCATTGGAGGCCTTTAGGATTTGTGAGGATGGTCTTGCAAAGGTTCGACCAGTTCAAGCCCTAACAACTTATATCCCGACCTTGTTAGAGACATGAAAAGAAAGATAGAGAAAGAGCATACTGCTATGATACCACTGATCCATATTTAAACAGCACAACAAATTACAGATATAACCATTCATATAGGGATGCAATAGAAATAACACTTCATTTCATTACTGTAAAATACTGAAATATTCTTACAAATAGAAATGGATATAAACTAGCTACGTTGATGGTAGCTTATCTCTAAGAAGAGATGTGGCATATACATGCCTCTGAATTGTGTTACAATGAGACTCAAGGGCCTTTTTATTATGGAACAATAAGAGAAAACCCTAAACAACCAAAACCCTAAACCGAGAAGATGTAACACCAAGAGTTTATTGGCCCCGTTGAGGTTAGTTGGACAACCAACTTCCTGGGGTTGTGACTTTGTCATATTATCTCCGTTTCACGTGCATGATACTCCGTTGGAAATATCTCCTTGAGGCCTACGACAAAAGAGATGATTTTAAACAAAAGAATCGTTGACAGTAGATTGCCAAAAAAACATTGTTTCGGGTCTCAAAATGGCTCCTCAAGTTTATGTACCAAAAAACTACTAAAAATAGTAAATTGCGCTACAATTAAGGAAACTAAAAATTTTAAAGAAAGAATGGTGGGGATCCAAGTGGAATTGGTAGGTGGCCACCAATATCCACCTGGATCATCTAGTCATTTAGTATGGATTTGGAAAGCAACTTGTGACTCTGATTGCAAAAATTCATTATTAATATGATCTAATATACCTTATTGAATTTATCTATTGTCTTCATGATCTATGACTACTAATTGAAGGATAATTTCAGTATTATTACTAGAATGTCTGGAATACATTTCAAAAAAGTTTGGTAACAATTATTATAATCATATTCTCCATGGAGGCCTAGCTTAACGGCCCAAAGTGATTTATCATTTTTATCCAGAGTAAGATTGAGGTAATTGATATAAAATATTTTGGGGATTGGATATGTCAAGCTGTTAACTTCTTGAAATATGTAATAGGAATATGAGGTGGTGAGATCTATAACTTCCTAGATTATCTAGAGAGGATTTTTCACTGAAAATCAACTACCTTTCCACTTTGATATTTTTAAAATAACACTAGAATATCACTTTTTTATCATTAACAAATTGGTCAGAACTATCATATATTGTATGTGATCATACTTATAAGACTTTTCAAGTAGCAAGGAGAGAACCAATGACATGGTCAAAGGTTTGAAACCACATTGGAAAATACCATCTGGATAGCCTAATAGTTAAAGTGTTCTCCTAAAAGAGAAGAAAATTATAAGGAAACATCAATGGAAATAGGTAAAGTTCCACTTACTTGGATGTGTGGTAGAAATTACAACAATACCCAGAAAATCACAATTTTTTGGTGCCATCCTATTCTTTTTATAGTGTTAGCTCTTTGTAATTTCTTAAGGATATGCAATAAATTGCAAAGGTAACCATAGAAGCACTTTTAAGTCTAGAAACTAGTCCTTCTAGACTCAAAGAGGGATCTCTTTGTTAGATATAGATTTGTTTACTTCGTAGGGTTTTACGCTAGTTGTTAAATTTAGTGTTTTGTTTATGAATTGGTTTTGTTGGAACAACAAGGGAAAATCCATTAGCCAGTGGAGTTAGAGAGACTTGGGGTGATCAATTTG
The DNA here is from genome assembly GCA_000404065.3 of Pinus taeda. Taxonomy (NCBI): domain Eukaryota; kingdom Viridiplantae; phylum Streptophyta; class Pinopsida; order Pinales; family Pinaceae; genus Pinus; species Pinus taeda. Next base: position 27,959 of record APFE030241910.1, read on the forward strand.
TAGAACTATCAAGCTTAAGAGAAATAGGGCAAGGTAAGCATACTACTAGATCCTTGTAGTTTACGAGATGGATATGGGAGAACATATTAGGTTTCATTTCAAATATAAAGAAATTAAGACTTCTATATTTAAACTTGATAAGCAGACATGGATATTGTTTAAAGCCAAAATAGGGTTCTTTTTTATGGCCTAGGTGTAGACGTTAGGGATAATCTCCCCAATTTGAGAGCAATCTCTTGAACATCAGCTTCAATTTCCCTTGAAGCATCTTCAGGCATATCAGTCATTAAATTGATAGGTTCATTGTTTTTCCACCGAACCACAACCTTAATACATTATTGAAACAGGGCTTTATTCCTACCGACAGTGATTCTAAAAGAATTACGCCAAACTATCGGAAGCCTTATAAGATGGATTATACACCCAACACTATCGGTGCACCTTATAATGGAAGGACTTATGCAATACAATATCGGGGTAGTAATTCGACATAATTACTTTATAACATAATCGCGCTTTATGTTGTCCCTTTCCCTTCTTAAAACAACCTAGGGTTATTGCTATTTGCAATATTCTCACTCATTGCAAGCAACGCTGAAACGTTCTTACACAACTTTCCATACGAATCATTTGAATCCACATCCTGGAAAAGTCTACAAAAGGACTCCCTGTGTAGCCATTGACAGCATACGCCTTATGTTGTGATCCTATGGGTGAGCTTCCATGAATTTTCCAATCATAATTTTGACAATCATATATTTTCTACGTGGCATCGAATGCAGAGGGCTGTAAATTGCATCCGTCACAACGAAAAGAAAACAACCCAAAATGCTCCAATACATAGTAAAGGCATCAAGCGAAGAATAGTAAGGAAACTCGACCCTTTCAATACACAGTGCAGTAAACTATTGAATACATGCATCCATATTAACAGGAAATCATTGATTTTTTTTCTAAGAACACCGAGAGAAAAGTTTCAATAATAATGCTTTTTCACCGCTCCTCTCTAATGCAAGCTTTGCTGCCACTTTATTTTTATAATAATAATGGATAGGTCTTCTCAGACCTTATCTATTACAAAAGCATGCTTTTCATGGAATGATTTAAAACATGAAGCTTTATTACAGCTTATATATCTATGATATAGATAGCATGTTTTATTCTCTACTCTTATCCTATTTTTTAATTGAAAAAAAACATAGAAATTGCAGGCTAAAGGACCCCACTCCCTTTCCTGTAGATTTTTATTTTATTTTTGGAATAAGTTGGAAGACGTTTTTCCTCTGAGTCACATGCTCCTGCATCAGACTCCTGAGGACAAAATTCTTCATGGGCTCCTGTCCATGAGCTCGTCTACAGATTTTCCCAGTTTCTGTAGAGCGTCTTTCATAACCCAAGTAGCTTCAGCGATTGGTTGTCCCTTCCATTTTACCAGATACTAGAAGTACTCTCGTCTCATTGTCTTCTTGTGCACCTTCCTGTCCAGAATTCTTTTTGGTTGTAAATTCTTTGCTGTGGGTAACTGTTTTACCCAGTTAATCTCTGGAGTCTCTTCATCCCGTGTTGTATCATCTGTAGCTTCATTCTCATACTTATACAAGTCTGCAACATTAAAAATTGGTGATATTCCCACACCAGGTGGTAATTCAATCTCATAAGCATTTGTAGAGAATTTCCTTAGTATCCTGCATGGTCCAATTTTCTTGGATTTTAACTTATTATACTCCCCTTTTGGAAATCTCTCCTTCTTGAGATGTGCTAAAACCAAGTCACCAACTTCAAAGTTCACTTCTCTTCTCCTCATGTCTACTTTGTTTTTGTACTTGATGTTGCTATCTTGTAGCTACTGTTTCACCTGTTCATGTATCGCCTGCATTCTTGAAGCAAAGTCTTCACCTTCTGCACTTCTCATTTCTTCTTTTTCCAAACTCCTTAATTTAGATATTCCTATAGGATGCACTCCATAAACAATATGGAATGGGCTCTATCCTGTGCTCCTATTGGGTGAGTCATTATATGCATACTCAACTTGTGGTAACACTTGATCTCATTGCTTTGGATTCTTTGCAGTAAGGCTCCTCAAAAGATTGCCTAAACTTTTGTTCACAACTTCGGTCTGTCCATTAGTTTGAGGATGATAGGCAGAGCTGAAACTTCATTTAGTCCCCAGCTTCTTCCATAGTGTTCTCCAGAAATGTCCCACGAACTTTGAATCCCTGTCTGAAACAATGCTTTTGGGCAATCCATGCAATTTTACAATTTCTTTAAAAAACAAGTTAGCAATGTGAGAAGCATCACTAGTTTTATAACATGGAATAAAGTGTGCCATTTTTGAAAATCTATCCACTACAACAAAGATTGAATCATAACCTCTTTGAGTCTTTGGTAATCCCAGCACAAAATCCATACTTACCATATCTCAAGGCCTATTTGGAATTGGCAATGGAATATACAATCCTATGTTCTGGCTTCTTCCTTTTGCATACTGGCAGACTTTACAATTTCTTACATACTTCTCTACTTCAGATTTAATTTTTGGCCAGAAATAAAATCTGTTGAGTTGCTCAAAAGTGTTCTCTGTACCAAAATGTCCTACAAGTCCTCCACTATGCTTCTCTTTGATTAAATTCTCTCTCATCGAACAGGTTGGTATGCACAGCTGATTTTTCTTAGATAACAGTCCATCTTGTAGGAAATAATCCAACCACTTGCTCCCATCCGCCAAGGGAGGATTTTTACAAGCCTCAAATGCCTCTTTAAAATCTGAATCGGTCTCATATAATTCCTTAAGAAATTCAAAACCCAACACTTGGATTTGACTTTGTTGAAGCAATACATTTCTCCTACTTAAGGCATCTACGACTTTGTTTGACTGCCTAGTTATATGCTTCAACACAAAGTGAAAACTTTGAAGATATTCTACCCATTGAGCATGTCCCTGGCTGAGCTTTGGCTGTTGCATTATAAACTACAATGCATGGTTATCTGAATAAAGAATAAATTCTTTCGACATTAAATAATGCCTCCACTTCTTTAATGCCTGCACAACTGCGTAAAACACCTTACCATAAAAAGAATACTTCCTTTTTGCATCATTAAGCTTTTCACTAAAATAAGCTATCAGTCTATCTGCTTGGCCTAAAACTCCTCCAATTTCTTCTGTGTTGGCATCACACTTAACTTGAAAAGTTTTGTTAAAATCAGGAAGAACCAAAACAGGCTTTTCAATTATTTTCTTCTTTAACAGCTGAAAATTCCTCTCTTCTTCAACAGTCCATTTAAATGGTTGTTTATCCTTTTTTATGGTCTCAATAATAGGTGCACTAATATTACTAAAATTCTTAATGAATTTTCTGTAAAAACTAGTAAGACCATGAAAACTCCTTACGTCAAAAACACTTTTGGGTGAAGGCCACTCCACAGTTGCTTTGATCTTCTCTGGATCCATCTTCAACCCTTCAGCTGAGATAACAAATCCCAAGTACACCAGCTCCTCTTTCATGAATAAACATTTCTTCAGGTTCAACAATAGTTTTTCTTGCTGTAGCTTCTACAAGACATAATTTAAATGCCTCAAGTGCTCCTCCTTGGACCTCCTATAGACTAATATATCTTCCAGATATACTATTACAAATTTACCAATGAATTCTTTAAGAACTTCATTCATAAGCCTCATGAATGTACTTGGTGCATTTGACAACCCAAAAGGCATCACTCTCCATTCATATAATCCTTCATTGGTCTTAAAAGCGGTTTTACACTCATCCCCTTCTCTTATCCTTGTCTGATGATACCCACTTTTAAGATCTAGATTTGAAAAATATTTTGCGCCAGACAAGAAATCCATTAAATCTTAAATTTTGGGTAGCGGAAATCTGTACCTGATTTTGATCTTATTAATGGCTCTTGAATATGTACACATTCTCCAGCATCCATCTTTCTTTGGGCTCAGCACTGTTGGCACCGCACAAGGACTCAAGCTTTCTTTGATCAACCCCTTGTCAAGCAATTCTTGCACCTGTTTCTTAACTTCTTCAATTTCTGCAGGAGTCATTCTATATGCTGCCTTGTTAGGTAGGCTTGCTCCAGGAATCAAATCTATATGATGGCTGACTCTTCGAATGGGAGGTAATTCATTAGGCAAATCATCAACAATAATATTACAATATTTCTCCAGCATTTCTTGAATTTCAATGGGTAAATCAGAAACTTTAGTGGAAGTCATTATTACCTTGGGCTTGCAAATTACAACAAAATTTACCTCATTTTCTTCAATCTGCTTCAGGTATTCCTTTCCTCCAAGTAACAGAGTTTTTGGATCAGTCTTCTGTCTTGGTACATCTTCTTCTTGCAGAGGCAGCAACGTATGATTGACACCATCCTTTCCAAACTTGTAGGTGTTTCTCTTCCCATCATGTATGGCTCCTCTGTCATATTGCCAAGGTCTTCCAAGCAATATGTGACACACGTCCATAGGCATCACATCACAAACAGTTTTATCTTTATATTTGCCCACTTGAAATTCCACTTCACACTATTCATTTACCAACAGTTGATGTCCCTTTTGCAACCATGACACCTTGTAAGGTGTTGGATGCTTCATTGTCTTCAGCTTCAATTTCTCCACTACCTCTGTAGAGACCAAATTATCAGTGCTGCCACTACCAATGATCATCTGGCAACATTTCCCTTGAACTTTGCACACTGTCCTGAGTAAAATCTTCCTTTGTGGTGGTTCAACCATCTCCTTTGTTGGTTTAAGTAGGACTTTATTAATTACCAGAGATTCTCCTCTTTCTGGTGTATTTACTTCTTCTATTACTGCTGCCACTGGTGCCTCTCCCTCAACTGGAGCAACAATTGTATTCCTCTTCTTTGTTTCTGCATTCTCTGGGCACTCAAAAGCTCTATGTCCTAGCTTATTACATCTGTAACATCTTATTTCTCTGCCTCTTCCTCTGCCTCCTCTTCCTCTAGAAAAACTCCCTCTTCCTCTTGCATCACCTCCTGTGGGTGCATGTTGGGTTGAGCTACTGCTAGCTCCTTCTTTAGGTGTTGTAAATCTTCCACTACCACCTTGACTTCCTAGTCCCTCTCCCTCTGGCAGACTGCTTCCTCATGAGTTTTTCTTCAGCTTTCAGTGCTATTTGATAAGCTTCCTCTATTGTTTTTTGAGACAACAAACTTATATCATCCTGAATGTCCATCCTAAGGCCATTCACATATCTAGCCACCTTCTCATCTATATCTCTAGCTTCTCTAGCTCTTATGCTCACCTTATAGAACTCTTTTGTGTATTCTTTTACTGTCAAAGCTCTGTGTCTAAGATTTTGCATTTGTCTAAACAATGTTTGCTGATAATTACTCGGCAAAAACTTACCTTTTAACTTTGCTACCATTCTGCTCCAATTCTTGATTGGTTACTTACTATGTCTCCTCCTTTCCGCCTGCACGCCATCCCACCAGAGCGCTGCATGGCCTTTTAATTTGGTGACAACAAACTTTACTTTCTTCTCATCTTCCGTTTCTTCCTAATTGAAGAATTTCTCCATGCCATTAATCGAGTCGATCAATTCTTTTGGATTCAGACCTCCTTGGTATATCGGTACCTCGGTCTTTGGCCTATCTATGGATTTCAAGACTGACTGGAAGAACCTCATCTCAGGAATAACCTGTACAACTTCCTCCTCTTCTGTAGCTTCAATTTTGGGTTCACTGACATCTCCATCATCTATGTTTTTGTCTGAAGTTAACGCATCCAATCTAGCTTGTAGCTCTTCTATGGTTTCCATTATTTCAGCATTCACAACAGGCCGTCCTCTTCCACCACGTCCTCGTCCTCTTCCAACTCTGAAAGCCATCCTTCTCCTACTCTTGAGATTCAATTCAATGTCAGTTGATGGCTCTGATACCACTATTGATGGCATGGATGCAGACGTTAGGGATAATCTCCCCAATTTGGCATCAATCTCCTGAACATTAGCTTCAATTTGCCTTGAAGCATCTTCAGGCGTATCAGTCATTAAATTGATAGCTTCATTGATTTTCCACCGAACCACAACCTTAATAAATTATTGAAATAGGGCTTTATTGGTATCGGAAATGATGCTAAAAGAATTACGCCAAACTATCGGAGGCTTTATAAGAGGGATTATACACCCAACACTATCGGCGCACCTTATAATGGAAGGACTTATGCAATACAATATCGGGGCAGTAATTCAACAGAATTATTTTATAATATAATCACACTTTATGTCGTCCCTTTCCCTTCTTAAAGCAACCTCGGGTTATTGCTATTCGCAATATTCTCACTGATTGCAAGCAACCCTGAAACGTTCTTACAAAACTTTCCATACGAATCATTCAAATCCACATCCTGGAAAAGTCTACAGAAGGACACCCTGTGTAGCCATTGATAGCATATGCCTTATGTTGTGATCCTGTGGGTGAGCTTCCGTGAATGTTCCAATCACAATTTTGACAATCATATATTTTCTGCGTGGCATCGAATGCAGAGGGCTGTAAATTGCATCCGTCACAACAAAAAGAAAATGACCCAAAATGCTCCAATACACGATAAAGGCATCAAGTGGAGAATAGTAAGGAAATTCGACCCTTTCAACACACAGTGCAGTAAACTATTGAATACATGCATCCATATTAACAGGAAATCATTGATTTTTTTTTAAGAACACCGAGAGAAAACTTTCAATAATAATGCTTTTGCACCGTTCCTCTCTAATGCGAGCTTTGTTGCCACTTTATTTTTATAATAATAATGGATAGGTCTTCTCAGACCTTATCTATTACAAAAGCATGCTTTTCATGGAATGATTTAAAATGTGAAGCTTTATTACAGCTTATCTATCTGTGATATAGATAGCATGTTTTATTCTCTACTCTTATCCTATTTTTTAACTGAAAGAAACATAGAAATTGCAGGCTAAACGACCCCACTCCCTTGCCTATAGATATTTTTTTTATTTTTTGAATAAGTTGGAAGACTTTTTTCCTCTGAGTCACATGCTCCTTCATCACTTTTGAAAGAAATCCTGAACTTAATTTTCTTCAAAATAATAGAGAAAAGAAACACATATCAAAAACAAAGAAAACTGATTATAGTATGAAGCACTTCATCACATAGATATGACACATGAATCTTGAAACAACTTGCTAGTCTTCATGCAAATGGTCATTAAATCTCTGTGATTAGATTTAGAATAATGATAGTTTCTCAATACAATCCCCAACCCCTATTGCTTCAATTGATGAAGTATTTATACAAATTCTTCATAAAATATCTTGATTCAAAGTATCAAGATTTATTACAAATATCTTAAAATTGTTTACAAAAATAGGACTAAAATATAGGACATTCAAAACTAATTAATCTTCTTTGCACTATATTTGATGATTTTTGGTGGTAAGAAACAACAATTTGAATTTGGTAGTAGGTCTTATTTGATGAGGTGGAATCCAAGTCATTAATTGCCCGTGAGTTTTTTCCTCACAAAATTATGAAAAATAGCGTCTACTGATCCCTTTTAATATTCCAACCCATGATAGTTATACAAAACCCAAGAGGAATTTTTGTAGAGGAGGATGCTAACAACAAAAACCTCTTTTAGTCTTTGAAAATTCATGTTCATCTATTCATAAACCACATTTGAAAATAGTGACTTAAAAGAGGAAAATTCTAGAAACTATGCCTTCAAAGATTCATGCAAATCTCCTAAACCATAATAGTTCTTAGAAAATAGAGATAATATATTCTAAAATCTTTATGTTTTGAGAAATTTGTTCTTATCGGTTTTAAAACCATGCCTAAAATCACTATGTTGTATAGGAAAAAACATAGTTTTAACTGATTATTTTTCGAACTCGGTGTTGACTTTAATTTGCAAATATTCACTACTGATCTTGTGGGAGTGGGATGTAATCGATATATGACATGGAAGTGGCAGGTGTCGTGGAGGTAGGAGATAGGAGTGGCTTTTCGGGGGTGGGGGTAGTTGGTAACGGGTATTGTGTGGTGGGGGTGCGAAATGTTGAGTGCCCACCATGTAGCGTGGGGCCCTTGAATAGTGAATCCAATTTTTGGACCCCTCTAGTTGATAAAGGTAGAATGCACCAGGGGGTCTAAAATCAATCCCCCATCATTGATCTAGGTGGGGTAGATATTCACAACTAGATTGTCTGCACCATAAACCACAATATGACAATTAATCTTTGTCATTTTCGACTTTGTTGGTAAAAACCAAACATTATGTCCAATGTATATTGTTACAATTTATTAGTTGTGTTTAAATAACATGATTAACTCATTACAAGAAGGATTAACTTATATGAAAACATACTTTATTTTCCTGACAGATGCATTTTGTCTTGCAAGCCCATTTACTTTTTTTCTATTTTTTTCTTGGACATAATTTGTAGAATACAATATTATTTACAATTTTGTCAACTGATAGATAATAGCCAATCATCATTTGATGCTACGAACCATAGGACCCCAATAGGTAATAACTGATAAAGTCATATAAACCATGATATGACCATGTGACAAGTGGTTTGCAAGAACAAATCCCTTTATACCATAAAAATTGATTCGGTTCTAAATAGTGGTTGGTAAAATTAGCAACTTACACCAAGAGAAGAGTAAACTTAACTACTAAGGGTGTGCTTCTTCTTTTTTGTGTATATAAAAGAAGAAATGATATTAGTGTACACCATGTATTCATACATCCATTGTCATGGCCCCATAGTTTGTAAAAGTAAATTCAAAAGGAAAATTAAATAAAACACTTATAGGTTACTACGGTAGTTACAATCTCGAAACACGACATGTGTAGTTTTTGAATGCGTAAATGGATAAAATGCAGTGTATTCATACTTGGCCATTGGCATGGACCCATAGTTTGTAAAAGTAAATTCAAAAGGAAAATTAAATAAAACATTTATAGGTTACTAAGGTAGTTACAATATGGAAACACACATGTAGTTTTTGAATGCATAAATGGATACAATGAATTGAAAGGAAATATAGAATCACACATATATAATTTTTAGAAGCATCAATGGATACAATGCATTGAAAACCCTCTTAACCATTTTGTATAGATTACACAACTTAAATTTACAATTTCAACAAATCATTGCTAATTTTTAAGTCTTCCCAAAATAGTGAGAACATTCAAATAATTTACAAATAAAAAATTGAATACTTTATATCATATATAATCTATATTATTGAAGTCTTCCCAAAATAGTGAAGACATTCAAATAAATTTACAAATAAAAGATTTAAATTGCTTTATATCATATATAATCTATATTAATTGTTTTTTTAAAATTATGCAATAAATATGTTTACTTTTAATGATATTTTTTTTTAAATCCCACTTTTTTTTTTATATTAAAAATTTTAATGAATTACACATCACCTATTAAAAAAGAAATTTAAATTATTTCTTAATATTTTTATTTTTTTATCATTTAATTACTTTGAGTTTTAGTAAGTAATATAATCTATTAATGAAATAGGATAATTATTTACTATGTATTAATTATAATAATTTTTCAATAAAAGAGAGCACAAAAGCAGTTTTAAACGCTTACTCACTCCAAAAAACATACTTCAGATCCAAATCTCGAATCAGAACAGACAAAAGAGATAAAAGGGCATGAAAGAAAGAATAGCCTTTGGTGTAACATAGGAAAAGTTTATATTTGTTGAAAATATAATTTCACCGCGCGGTCAGCAGTCAATGCACGGAGAAAACCACCGCGGCAAACCAAAACCGGCAGGAAGATATCGCACCACCTTTCGGCCTGAAGTGGTTTCCGGACATGGTGGTCCGATGTTGACAACTGTCCCCCCATGACGTAAGCGCCTGACACTTTTCGGAAGGTAACTTGTGGTCAACTCACCCCTTCCGATATCGTTTTCACCCGTCCGTTTACCTCCTGCATTCACGTCTGTTGATTTACCAAGTTGCACGATGGTTTAAAGTGCAGTCAGAAAGGGTGTTCCGATATGAAAGCTCCGTCGTTGGATTGCTGAGTCTCTCCGTCGTCCGATCATGGGAAAGTACATACGGGCCTGATTTAAAATTTAATATAGTATGGACCATACGTTATTGCCCATCCCCTATGTTAAATGGCTGACATTTATTTTGGTAAAGCCTTTAATATTTCTTACGGCGAATTTAATAAGTAGTATGGGCGTAAGTTTATTTTTATTTATTTTTTTAATATATGTTTTTAAAAATCGTTGACCCTTTTTGATATATGAAAAAAAAGCACACGGAGATTGTATTGTGCGTGGGTATTATGTAATTGCACATTGTAAAAAAAGAAACAGGGGTCTGCAGCACCAGTATGTGAAAAACGCACACGGGGAGAATGAAATGAAAATTCGCAGCAGCGAATGAAAAACACAGAGATTTAATTTTGTATTGCAGGGGAGGAATGCACAGAAGTGCATAAATATTTTTGGGTTTGTAATGTAAAAGATTTTATGCAGCAGAGTAATTTTTGGTTTGTAATGTAAGAAGAAAAAAAATTGCACAGCAGTGCAGGAGGAGGAGAAGTAAATGAAACCAGTGGATAGTTTTGTTCAAACCATGTATTGTTTCACAGCAGTGAAATGGTAAACCTGTAACTCCCTGTAAATTTTGTTTTCACACAGCAGTGAATGTAAATGAAATATTTACACACAGTGGTGTAAAATTTCATAGGAGGCAGAGTAACTTTTGTGAAAATGTTTT
>APFE030241911.1:0-27316 GCA_000404065.3 Pinus taeda
CTGTTGAGTTTTTGTTTTTTGGCGTGAGTCTCCCGCTCAACATCCTAGTAGGAGGGGATCTCTCCCCCCCCCACCGTCTACGTCTATCATCCTGACCTGTCTAATGGCCCACATTCTGGCAATGCTACTGGAGATGTCAGGAATGCAGGTTATGGTCTTAGGTTTTGCACACATCAATGGCACAAGTCTGCTAGGGTTGCAAAGCGTGCGATTTCCCTGTTGAAAACAAAACTATTTCATCTTTAAAATCCAAGAGTGTGATTAATTAAATACATTAAGAAAATAAAATTTTAAAATCAATTATTTAGATAATCATTTCAATATGTGATTAAATTCATAATAAATCTCCTACCTTAATTTAATTATTCTGATTTAAAATTTCATTAAGCAAATTATAATTGTGGATATTTTTTTTTTGTGTAAATTGTGCTACTTTTAATATTATACAAAAAGAGTTACAAAAAGGTTACATCCGCCATGCTAAGATGGATGCCGCTGAACAGTTTGAGCTTACTGTGACTAAACATGAACCTGAGAAACTGTGGATTGAAGAGACTGTCCACTGACTCCAGACCCGAACCCATATAACACTAGTTATAGGCCAAAAAGCTTCCAATCCCTGCCGAGGCGAGGGGGAATTTTTACAAACATGGTGATTCCATACATACCCGACATAGAAAACATAACAGACACAACATATTTTAACGAGAATCGACCCAAAACCATGACTGACTTGTAACCTTCAGTGTGCACAGTGACCATCGTGCCGCCATTCTGAGGCTGTGAAAGCCCTCTCCAAAGCAGCCAAACAACAGGCTTACGCATCCACGGAGGTGGATGGTTGCTCCTCCACCACGGGACATGCATACGGATAAGAGGCACTTGAATCTGTGTAGGGGGGATCGTTCCTTGCAGGCTCGCTTGTTCCCGCCAATGCTCCCGCCACCGCACCCGAGGCCTCCGCAGGCTGCAGTCGAGAACTCTGAATAGGCGAGGGTGGCCGTGGCTCCGCTGGGACTTCTGGCATGGCTGCGTGCTCACATTTCTCGATCCTGACTGTAATGTAATAGGTGGCATTGTCCAAGGCGCATGGAAACCGAAATCGAGTGGAAGGGTGAGAACCGAGCGAGCACATCGCTGCCCTTCCCCGCCCTCTCCCTCTGCCTCCTCCCCGCCAAGCTCCAGGTGAATTGATTTCCTCAGAAGGGGAGCCGAGTGAGGCTGAGGATCGTGGAGAAGAAGCACGACCTCTAGCACCACCCCTTGAGCCACCCCGTCGACTAATGAGTCGCATCCGCTCACGCGGCATCCTGAAACCAAACTGCACACCAATCTGCCCAGAACCAGAATGTACCCTTCTCCACACAGAAGCTTACAAGGTAAGTGGTTAACAATTGAAATAACACAATTGAAAGGATCAAGACTTACCACCCTGATCTGCAGATGAGGAAAATCCAGAGCAGCGCTGGGCGAAATGCTCAGAACCCAAATATGTTGAAGCCGGATGTTACGCTCAGAGACCAGGACCCGCTGATGCGAGCAATCGATGAAGCCTGAGCGACCCAGGGTAAAGTCCAAGGCCTTCTGTACAGAGGGCTGAGGTCTAAATCCTGGTAAACTCAACCATGAGACCCTCATCCAAGACCTTAACAGAATGCTCACAGAACATAGAGACTCGACATGCCAGACGCTAACCATTCCAACATTCGCCAACCACTTACAGTGCATCGGCAGGCAGAGGAGATCGACTGTTATAGCACCCTACGTGACCGTTTTCCCATGAGGAGTTAAGGCGGCATTAAACTTGGCCGGATGGAGGAAGCAGTCTCGAGACGCTTCGGGCCATCTGTCTGATGTGGGCAGCCACTTGCCCCTTAATGAGGCCGCCCCTTCATTTACTCGCGCTTTAATCACCCGCAGCCGGGGATAATTGTGGATATTATTAGAAACACATATGATATCGTTATATAAATGACATTTTTAAAATAAGCAATTTTTTTCTTCAATTTCTTTCAAATCCTTTTTCAAAAATATGATTGAATAATATAGTATTATCATTATATTTGATATTTATATGTTACTTCCCCACCTGGTTGACTTTATGATTAATCATGATACATTAATGGGATGTGATGGACATGGGAAATAGAGGTTGATGCTTGTATACACTTCGATTGAGAATCTCATACTTCCCCATGCACACAAAGAGTATTATCCTTGGATCTACCTAATAGATTTGTGGTTCAAGGCAGTGGGTGACCCAACTTGGGCTCGTCATTTCAAAGATATTAAGCTTGTCTAGTATAAATTCATAGCAATGACAAGAGTTTTGATAGGAAAAGCGAAACTTTATGGAGAAATTCAATAACAAATCCCCTAATCCTCTAGTTAATTGGGATTATTCACATAAATTTTCATTGTTGGTTCAAGACAGAAGGCTTCTTTGTCATCTAGAACTTCATACTTTTCTTAGATAATTTTATTTCTTGGGCTAGAAACACTCCCAAAAGTAGGCTTCCTTTGCTTGGCAAAGTGAGAAGAACCAAAAATTGGTTAGAAGGAAGGAAATTGAGGCAATTGACTTCTTTTGGGTCATTGAGGATATATGCAGGGTGGTCATCTCACGTAATCGCTCTAATGTTCACATCCTAAGTTCAGTCTCATGTTAGGGTTAGATTCACAATCTTTTATTGGCCTTTTCCACTTCTAGTTTCTCCCCTCTCTTGTAGTTTTATCTTTGTTGTTCCAAAGGTGTCACTACAACAAAACAAGCATAACATGAGATTTTAGTGCATTTTTTTCTCAATTGGGATGAGAAGCCTGGTGCTAAATCTAGCTCTATTGTACAATTTTTAAAGCATCATTTTTTGCGCCAATTTTTGCATCTTTTTTTTTACACCAAATTTTGCATCCTTTTTTGCATTATATTTTGCACCAAGATTTGCATTTGGTTTTACAATAGGTTTTGCTTCTAGTTTTGTGCCATTTTTTGCTTCTAGTTTTGTATCGTAATATGCATCGAGTTTTATACCATCTTTTGCATCTGATTTAGTGCCTTTTTTTGCATCCAGTTTGTGCCATTTTTTTACATCTAGTCTTATGCCATTTTTTGCTTCTATTTTTGAACTTATTTTTACATCTATTTTTGCGCCAGTGTTTCTACCTTTTTTTGCATCGTTTTGTGCATCCAATTTTGCACCATATATTGAATATGATTTAGTGCCAAATTGTTCAAATATTTTTGCACCATTTTTTGCATCCACTTTTGCGTTTTATTTGTGTTCATTTTTTACATCCTATTTTGCACCATATTTTGCATCATTTGTTGCAACCAATTTAGCAACATTTTTAACACCATTTCTTGCATCCAATTTTGCATCCTTTTGAGCATCTAAATTTGCTTCCTATGTTGAACCATGTGTTGTGTCCACCTTTGCATCCCATTTTGTGTCTAATGTTATGTTCAATTTTGGACCATTTTTTTGTCTATTTTTGCATTTGTTTTTGCACCAAGTTTTGAATCATTTGTTGCACCTCATTTTGCATCCAATGTTGCATCTCAATTTGAACCATTTTTATGCCCATTTTTACACCATTCTACTTTGTGTCCAATTTCGCACCATTTGTTATGTCCATTTTTGCATCCTTTTTGGTGTCTAATTTTTCATCCTTTTTGGCATCCAAATTTGCATCCTTTTTTCTGCTACATTTTGTGTCCACATTTGCATCCTTTTTTCTGCGACATTTTGTGTCCACATTTGCATCTCATTTGGCACCTATATTTTAGTTTGAATTTTCATCTAGTTATGCATCATTTTTGGCATCCTTGGTTTCACCCTTTTTTAGTCTCATTTTGCATCTTGTTTTGTGTCTTTTCTTACCTACTTTTTGCATCCTAATTTTACACCATTCTTTGCATCCTCATTTTGTTGTCCATTTTTGCATCCTTGTTTGCACCCAATTTGGTATCCTTTTGTATTCCCTATTTTGTTCCCTTCTTTGTGTCTAGTGTTGCACCTTATTTTAATTCTACTTTAAAACCATTTTTGTGTCATTGTTTTCATCTTGTTTTGATGGCTAGTTTAACATACAATTCTACTCCCAATTTTGCATCGATGCTTACATCCACTGTTGGCTTCTTGTTTAGAGTTTTACTTTTATTTCCATTTATGACTCCCTTTATGGGTTCATTTTACTAATTTCAATTACATAGTGAAATATATTACAATTTCTAAATATCATTTTGCTGTAGGATTTAATGCACGGTTAGATGAACACAAAACCCTCTCAATTTACCCTGGAAACCTAGGACATACCGAGTAAGAGAAAGGTTGATCTAAGGCTCAAGATTCTTAATATATCAAGATGTAGAGTAGAGATTAAGAAGAAGAGAAGGAATTCCTGTGAGTGCTTGCATGCGGGTCTTGTTGGAGTTTTTAGTGTAACTGGGAAGCGCTCCTAGCTAGCTCCAAAGCTTGGTTCTACACATAAGAGAGAGAACAAAGCAACCTTCACACCATAATATCTTGATACTCGAAACTATTAGAAACATATAAATATTACTTAATAAATAAATATAAACCAAAATCCAATACATTCATCAGTTAAATAGAATAAGTAAAGAGTGAATAACAACATATAGAAGGAAGAACAACAAATCTATATTAATAAAGGAGTTGGAGGAAAGTTAAAACCATTAGATGCAGTTGCAGCAACACCTCCCCCAACTCCTAGCTCCAAAACTCTCCCCCTCAAGATAGATCTCAACAACGTGACAATACAAGATTTCCCGTCCTTTTCTTAATAGAAAAGCCTGCAATATATAGGAAAGTGAAGGCTATGAAGATTTACCAAATTCCTCATTATTTCAATTTGGGCAAAAGATTTTGTGTGAATAATGTTTTGTCATATACTTTTTTTTTTTGCACTTTTTAGATGCTTTTGTGCTTAGGAAAAAGCTTCCCCATGCTTTATGGCTCTTTCTCGCTTTTGTATGCTTTTATTTTTTAGGAAAATTTAACTAAATATGAGGATAAAGAGATCACATTCCATCATATGAGTTTCCAAAAGTGAATAAGAGTGTCAAATTCCAGTTAAATCAAGATTTTTTCCTTGTGACTAAGTGAGAATTTTGGTAGCAAAAGTTAGATGAAGGGGACACCTTGTTATAGACTAGGATAATGTGGTCCTCATGGTACATAACTTTTATTATAGTCTTATATAGTCTAGCAGAAAGGGGTATTTCAACCAAAAACATAGTATTCTCCTCCAAGCTTATGAGGAGGTATTTTCATGTATAACACATTTAAGAAGATATCACAATTCAAATTGGTAACTTAATATGTAAACAAATTTAAGGGTAATTGACAACATTCATAAAAAATATAGCAATATCCTCATATATAACAATTCTCCATAAAAAATTCATTGACAATTTTCAATATACAGATATGACTACTAAATCAACATTTATCACAAATATCATTATTCCAAGGTAAATTCACAACATTACATCCAAAAATAGTAATATCATCATACATAATGATTCTCCATAAAAAAGCACTGACAATTTTCAACACATATATAAAGTAACAAGATAATACTAATAATATCCTCATCATCTTTAATCAAATCAACTAAGAGTCAAATGTGTAATTATCAGATCAAAATCTTTCGTGAACACCATTATTCTAAGGTAAATTCACAACATCTATCAAAATATAGTAATATCATCATCATAATAATTCTCCATCAAAATAATTTTGATAATTTTCAATATACATAAAATGACAAGATAAAAATGATAATATCAGCATCATATTTAATCAAATCAACTAAAGTCAATTTATCATTACCAAATCAAAATGTTTCATAGATATCATTATTCTAAGGTAAATCCACAAAATCCATAAAAAAATAGCAATCCCATCATACACAATAATTCTGCATGAAAAAAATGTAAACGGTTTTCAACATAATCACAAGGTAATAAGATAGTACTGATGGTATCATCATCATTATTCGAATAAACTAAGTTCCAACTGTATTATTACCATATTAAGACATCCCAACTAAATATAAAAAATAACACATGGCTAGCTAGCACCACGAAAATCATAGTCAATATCATTTACATGATCATCATCTTAACCATCCTGGTAATCTCATCCACATAATCATCACCAACGCCATCACCATCCTCATCATCATCTCCTTTGATATATGATGTAATATAAACATAGCCTGTATCATCATCTTAGTGGTCATTACCTGTAGCTTTCTTGAAAAAAAATCGATATTACATGTTAGTACTAATTCTATAACACAAAGCATATTTTTGTTAGAATGCTAACCATAAAATGAGGTAGGACATAATAACATTTAATAGTACTAAAAAAATGAAAATATGATTTAAGATATATTGGAGATCCAACTAAGATTACACTTGTAATTCACATCAAGTAGTAGAAGCATTTTTCATTGCATATGAAGTAGGTACCCATTTGTTCTTCATATTATATTGTGAATGTTTTTTATAATGTCCCTGCACAATTGGTAAATTAAGAGTTACTGGAAGCTTTATTTCAAATTACAATTGTAATTTGGATTAGAAATAAGAAAATTTTTAACAAAAAAGAATATCACATGAAAAAGTAAATTGTTTTTAATGAAAAGTAAGTCGCATAGAATATGAATGTCACATGAAAATTGAGTTGTTTTTAATGCATGTACTTTTCTCTATGATAAAATGGATCCTAATGTTCGTTCAAGAACAAATGCTCATAAATAATTACTTTATTTTATCCATTATCACACTAAATCCATTATACCTAGTGATGACAGTGATTCCATTCAAATTTCTTTCAACTCCCTAAATATAATGCAAAAGAGAAAACTCCATGTCCACGACCACAACCGCAACCCCCTCCCTTACCTCATCCACCATCAGAGACAATGAACTTGGAGTTATGACCACGATAGCAACCCCTCGCTTTCCTCATGTCCAGCATCAGAGGCATTGAACTTGAAATTAAGAGTGCTCATGTTTTCTTTGCTCTAATTAATCTCCAAGGAATCAAACCTTGATCAATATATCAAGGACTCCATCAAGGAATAGATATATCACATGTGAAGCTCAGTAGGCTTTGCCAAAAGAGTGTGAAATAACACTTACCTTTGTTTTATGAAATAACTCGAGTGAGTGGAATGAATGGTGGGAAACACTTACCAGGGAAAGGAAGGTTTTTGGTCCATCCTTATTTCTATTATTATTTTTGCTTCTTATAATGGAGGGAAGTGTTTAAAAAATTAAAAAAAAAATATTTGCTTGTGTTTTAGTTTTTTTTTTAGTATATATCTAGTTTTAGTGTTTTTTTATGTTCTAAAAAAATATATTTAGTTTTTGGTATTTTTTTTTTATAACAAAAATTGTATTTTGTTATTATAAAAATGGATTTTAAACATTCCATTCATGCTAAATTTGTGATTTTATGATATAAGTTTAAATTATATATAAAAAAGTAACTTAATGCCATGTGTTGTGTCGTTGAGATGGGTATTATACGTTTCTTCCTTGCTAAGTTATAGAACGTGTTTGTGTTTTCTTAATGCAATAAATTTAATTGAGCTCTTCATTATATCTTGAGATGTTCAACTTGCAGCTAATAAAACAATAAAGTTAAAATAGGTTTGCCTTTGTCCTCTGTAGATATTTGTCCCCATTAATCTTGGTCTTAATAGATTAATTATTTTATGGTGGCCTTGAGTGGTCACTCCCATTAGTTGCATGTTTTTTAGTTTTTTGTTAGTGACACTTCTTAGGCTTGATAACCTGTTATTTAATTTATGAAAATGTGTTATTTTCCATAATATTGTTAAATATTAATATTAAATATGTTGGTTTTGAGGATGGTTTAGCAAAGAGTTCCCAAAAGGTTTATAGATTGTATTTTGTAATGTAATGATTCATTGCTTGATGAAATTGTTATGGATATTTTTTTTAGTATATTATCTTGTATGTGATAAAGTCAAAAGTCACCTCTTTTTGAGATTTTCATTGGTCAATTTCCCTTAAGGCCATCAAGTTCACCATTCGGTCCCAGGTTGAGGAAATATAGGAGTCATGAAGTGACATTGTCCAAGCACTTAAATCTTGAAACATGTTTTTTCTTAGTCATATTTGATGAGCCTTAGTATTTTAGCAAGGATGTTGCAACTCGTAGGGCTAGCAACTTTACTTTATCAACTCGGGGTTTCATACAAACTTGGAGGTGACAATGCTATATGCATAGTAGATGCAACATTCTACTCATGTCACTTCTCAACTTGGGTGCTAGACCACTAGGGTTCCATAGTAGTCTTCTATTTACCATAAGGAGTATGACTACTGATAGTGAATATAAAGTTAGTTCTAATGCAGGAAAGTAAATGTTTGTCTATTTAGGAAATGAAAATTACTGAATGGTAAGTGCTATGAAATGCCATAAAGCATCTAGCTAGGAAATGACACAAATTACTTGTAGAAAAGAGCTAGGCTAACCTTGCAATTTATCATCTAGCTATTTGGACTTTTTGAACATGGAAATTTGTTCTATCATTTTATGATTCATATATGCATGCACTAACTATCTCATTTTACATTTGTGGAAAAAAGAATATTTTAATTGCTAAATCCAAAAATACAAATGTTTTTCTATTCAGTTTGATCTTGTAAGGGGCGAATAAGGCATGGGAAACTAATCTTATGTGGCACTGATAGGCATGGAATCCAATATGAGGGCCTAACCTGCTCTTATACTACCATATTTGGTCAAAATAGGCTCAAACATACAACTAGAGGAAACTGCTATAGGATGTCCTAATCTGCTACAAGATGCCCTAGTTTACTACAAGATGTTAGTTGAAGGGCTTAGGAGGGCAAGAAAAGTGAGATGAGGTGCTGGAGAGATGTATGACAGTGATAGAAGGTGTAGGGAAGGTGCACACTACCCAAGACTAAGCGCAACACTCCAAGGAGGTTGGATTTGCCTAAGATGGCTGCTCACAGTGGCTGCAAAATAAAGGTTTGGACTATAGGCTAGTATGCCTTGGCAGAAGGTGGATAAGACTTAGGTGAAGCTGGCTGGATGAGACCTTTCTTGCAGATCAATAAAACCTACAACAAAACTCGTTTCTCTTTTCATTTATTCATCACTACATGTCTACATGGAAAAAATGAATTGAATTTGAGGAAGATGATCTATTTACTGATAAGGACTAGATTTATGAAATGGAATTCTCATTGAGCTAAAAAAAAATTAAGGAGACAAGATAAGAACTGAAAGTGCTTCCAAGAAATCATAGACGGTGATCTAGCTAAGAATGAAACCTAATCTATGCAATAATCAAAAGACAAACTATGTTTTTGGGGCTGTGAGAGTGGGGCCCTCTAATCATCATCCCATGAGGGAGATGGGATAGAGGCCACTGTCACAAGATTTTATAAAGTAATTTCCTTCACTAAACTGCACCACTGATCTACCTCTTCAAACTAATGGGAACAAGGTTAAGCAATAATTCAAATACTTGTTAAGCTAAACAAAACAAAAATAAATTTCAGCAGCTAATTATCATTTTAATCTAAGAATACATATACAAAAAGATGAACTTCTGCTGTTAGGGTTGGGCCCTAACCCAAGAGATTCAACCCTCTGAGTCAACTTAATGCTGGATCAAAGTAGAATTTCTTATTATCATCAAAATGTCAAATACAACATAACAAATGTTTCAGATCAAATTGCCTCTTGGATACAACAAAAAATTGAATCCTAATGAGTCCCTTGGCTCTCTTATTTATACAAAACTAGATCTCCCAATAGTTCGCTAGAAAATAGGGAGACTTGGCTCCCTAACTCGAGAATGACTCTTCCTTAACTATCACTGGCTTGGTTTCCAATGGACTCGACTTGCTTGGCTGCTAGTAACTCTGAGCTGATGCGATATGGTGGAGGAATCTTCAAATGATTTGAGGAGTTAAGGAGGGAGACCAATCTTCTAAAATATCTCTTTCTTGAACAATTCGATTTCATGCACTTAAGTCAACCAAAAACTGCTCCAATACCTCCATTTAGCACATATTAGGCCACATGACATAGTAACTCACCTTCACCCTTCTCACTAAGAAAAATATAACAAAATATGTAAATAAATGTGAGAAAAGTCAATTTTAATAAGTTGGAGAGTGGCATTGTGACCCATATAGTTTACCTATTGATGAGCCTCATCAACATTATACTTCCTTTTTGTGTAAATTCTCCACGAAAACAATCTCATGGAACATGAGGGGCCTTGATAGTAAAGGAAAAGAAAGGCTCCTAAAATAAAAATGGTATGCATAGCACCCATCAATAATGTTGATATAAGAAACAAAAATATTAAGTGAGGTTCTACCTCATATAATTAGCAAATGGGGGAGGAATTTTCAAGTAGTAGTGATTGATGCTTAGAGATACTTGGGTGGAATGGCTATTATTTTGAATGATCAGGACATCAAGGTTACCAATATGTTTACCTCTTTTCACATTATGACAATAAAATTTTAGTTAATTGACATCGAGGACTACTACCATGTATCCAATGTCTATGACTCCATTATCACAAATGGAAAACCTCTATTTCTCAATTCTATTTCCAACACAAGTAATTTATACTCCCCATCTCCATGGATTATTGGGAGTGACTTAAATATTATCAAGTGTCTCGAGGAAAAGAAAGGATGAGTGACAATGTTTACCAAGAGATTTTGTAAGCCATATAATCAAATCCCTAAAGTAGTCTCCATTAAATTTCTCAAGCAATGAGTCTCCAACCCACACATGTGGATCAATGAGATGTAATACATGTGTGTGTAGTGACTAACTTAATGCACTGTTCTAATACTCCACAAACTTAAGTATTTCACTCCATCAAATAAATTGATCGTAGTGTGACATAAGTAAACCAAAAGTAGACATGAAACCAAGAGATTTTGTAAGCCATATAATCAAATCCCTAAAGTAGTCTCCATTAAATTTCTCAAGCAATGAGTCTCCAACCCACACATGTGGATCAATGAGATGTAATACATGTGTGTGTAGTGACTAACTTAATGCACTGTTCTAATACTCCACAAACTTAAGTATTTCACTCCATCAAATAAATTGATCGTAGTGTGACATAAGTAAACCAAAAGTAGACATGAAACCCTTAGGCAAAAAACATTCCCTAGATCCTCAATTAGGTGCTTAAATGATGAAGTGAAATTGCAAGGGGGAAAAAAGACTTCATGATTCAACCATCAAAAACATGTGATCAAGTGTGACTAGGAGTGTATATGTTCATATGTTTGCCAAAGAGGGAGTGAATACATGAGTTACCATTCATTGGGCCTTATTTATTTATTTTTTTCTTATATATAGGTCTTAGGGAATGAGGTTTTCATAATTTTGGCACAACTCATATATATAAGATTTACATGAATTTTCACTTCAACCTTAGAGTTTAGACTTAGATAAATCATTCTGGTGTACCTTTAATGATTTTGGCTTTCACTTTTTGATTTTCTTTCATCACAAGTGACAAAAGGGGAAATATTTTTCCACAAATCTATAAATGCTTAATCATAAAGGTGTCATGTGATGAAAACAAATTAATGATTTTATTCTCTATGAAAATGATGGGTATTCATGAGAAAAGCTTATGCTTGTGGATGTTTCTTCTCTGGTTGGGAGGGAGTGAGGGCGACACCATATTATCCATGTGTCATGTACCATGGCCAAGATTAATAGTCGTAAGCCTATTAAAGACACGAGTAGGGAGAATGGTGGATTGGATAAACATTTGGGACTAATTTTCTTTGAGAATTTGTACTTTGACTAGGACTAACCGCCATAAGTCAAGTACATTAATCCAAGATAAGAATAGTCATGAGGATCGACATTTCTTGGTGTCAAATATTATGATAATGGATTAGGAAATGATCATGTGAGGACATACCTGGTGAACATCCTAGTGGGGTAAGTGCCTAGAGAGGCACTAGTGTCCAAATTACGCCTCCCAACATTGTGCTATGATCTAATGGAGATATAAAACTCGTTAGCCAAAGCCTTGCTATTTTGACAATGTTGGCTATGATGATGTAAATCATCGTTGATGCTTATCAATCAAAACCCGTTATTATATGAATATTTCAACTTGAGAGTACTTTTTTGTCTCATTATGAGTACCTCCCTAATTTAGAAGGAGTGTTGAAAAATGTAATTAGTGTTGATCTTCATAATGCAATAAAATGTATTTTTTTATCATTAATATTTTTTATTATATTCATTATTATTATTATTTCATTTTTTTCAAAGCATGTTCTTCATGCCCATAGAGTCAAAAAGAAATTATTTTGAGTCAAGTCCCATGTTTACTTTTGAAAGAAAAAGAAAAGGAATTTTTATTTTGAGTCAAAGAATCAACGACCAAGTCGGCCTGAGAGGCAGCTATTCGACCCTCTTGGATAGGTCTATATCAATCAACTCGATCATTTGGAATACCAATCATTTTTCAGCACAAAACATTGTTTCTTATGCCAAACAAGAATAAAAGACAACTGGAATTAAAGGGTAGATAACCTATGATTTTTTCAGCATGTTTATGCACACACGTGTGAATATTTTATGCCTTCTATATGAAAATTACAGGTCTAAAATGTGAAAATTTCTAAATAGAAATTCTACTACAGTGATTAATATTATTTCTTCTACTTATTACCTCATAAATAAGTTATCTATAGTAATATTACGGAAAATATCAAAATATATTATACTACAACCTTCACAATTAAAACATTTTAGAAAGTGAATGTAAGGAAATACACTGGTAAAAATACAATGACAATGATACAATTATTTTTGGAGAATCGTCCTCGAAAAACCCAATGCGGGAAAACCAGTGTAGCAGATGAGGGTTTCTTTATTTTTCTTCAGAAAAAATCTCATGAATAGTTTTACAACCAGCAGAAGAGAAAAGTTACCAACGTTTCCTGACAAGTTTCTGATCCAGGAGAAGTTCTGTTCTTCCCCCTGCATCTCACTGTGTCCCAATGTCAAACTTTCCCATGCTATCCTGGTGTCAAATTGGTTTACGCAGTTCTAATGTCAAGTTGCCCCTACGTTATCTCTACCTGCATCACACCTTCTGTGTTGTCCTCCCTCTGCTCTGCATATTCTTCCTTTGCACTCCTAACTGATGTTGATCACCCTCTGTCTCTCTTCCACTTGCTAATATCCCTCTGATTCGATTTTCTCTTGCTGAACTTCGACCAGCTAGAAAATCGATCTTACTCAAGAAACTAAGTATCTACCTCTAGTGTGTTTTCCAAATGACCCTCAAGCCTCTTCTTATATCTTCCTGTTGGGCAACCAATGGCCTAGATTAACTCCTAATGAAAGGCCCATGTCGTTTTGATTTGATCTCAGTCTTTATCTAGAAGATTCACCCACAAGTGGATGTTGACCTAGTTATATGTAAGCCCCAATTAGTACTCTTTGACCTTCTATCAATTTGCCTAAAACTTATTATACTTAACTTTACACAACTCCCAACATTCATGCAATTATGCTATCTCCCAATGGTAAAGCAATAAGACCATCATCTAGTCAAAAAATCTCCTTTAAGCATCTCTAAGATTGTTGAATGATTTAAGAGACTTGTGCTAATCTTTTTTCAAATCATTGGTGTTCAACCATCTATATATCTAACAACTCCCATAACATAAAACATTCCTACTTATGTTGATCTTTTATCTCCTATAGCTCCTTATTTTGTAATTATTCCTTGATTGATACCTATCATGCCACATCTTCTCTCATGGAGGTGAGTTCTTGATTATGCATGTCATAAATCTACTATGTACGTATATGTATCAAGTTATTTGTTTAAAGATATGACCTATTATTTGGGTTCTTCATCTTATAGGGGCTCCATGTGCTTAATCCATTTTTCCAAGGTCGAAACTAGGCTTCTCTGCAAATCCAAGTCAGTGATCGACTCCTTAATTAAGGAAGTGTTTGGCTGAGAAAAGTCTATCAAGACCAAAGTTTTCTTAGAGGCCCTAGCTTTGTGGGTTGAGCCAAGTAGGCCCCAAACTCTCACAACATTTCTTACTTCAAAGTCCAAGAGAGCACCCATCGCCTTTCACTTCTTAGACTTCTTCATGATGTCATGCTGAATCCTATAATGCAAATATTATTTGAGGGAGACCATTAATTCATTGATATCAATTATGTTGATAATTTATAATCCTGTAAGTTCATGCACCCTAGTGATCATGGCCATTGGTGTGATGGGGGTATTTGGCTCTTGATTTTTTCTTTCTTATTCTTTCATGTGCTTCTCCTCCTCTAGGTGAATGTCTTCATACTCCTTCGTTGTCCTTTCTTCGTCAACCACTTTCTTATTATGTTCATTTTTCTTTTCCTACATCTCTTTTACTCTCTTTTCTTCTTACGTCACTTTAGTCTAAGTTTCCACCTCTGCTTCCTCCTCTCTCTTTCAATCTCTCCCTAAGACCTTAGGAGTTCCACTTTTTCCCAAACCTTCTGCTCTTTCCCCCAACTTGAATGTTCTTCATTTTATCTTTTTTATTCTTCAAATTTATTTGCTTCTCAACCTCTAAGAACTATTCTTGTAAGCATGTTGGCTATCAAGTGCATTGTTAATCCTATTGAACTTGTTCGTATGATTGGATACCTTGATATATATCTTCTTCAAGTTATTATTAGTGATCATTGGCCAATGGAATTGCATGCCTTGGTATTGTTGGTTGACAACATTTTTTGGATCATATCCTTGGATCCTTCCCTCAAAGAGCTTCACTTCTTCAATGTGTTTGGATTTCTCTCTCATGAAGGTGAGTTCTTGATTATTCATGTCACAAAGATACTATGTACCTCTATGTATCATGTTATTTGTTTAAAGATATGGCCTATTATTTGGGTTCTTCATCTTACAGGGGATCCTTGTGCTTAATCCATTCTTCAAAGGTCGAAACTAGGCTTCTTTGCAAATCCAAGTTAGTGATCAACTCCTCAATTAAGGAAGTGTTTGCTTGAGAAAATTCTCTCAAGACCAAAGTTTTCTTAGAGGCCCTAGCTTTGGGGGTTGAGCCAAGTAGGCCCCAAACTCTCACAACATTTCTTACTTCAAATTCCAAGAGAGCACCCATTGTCTTTCACTTCTTAGACTTCTTCATGATGCCATGCTAAATCCTACAATGCAAATATTCTTTGAGGGAGACCATTAATTCATTGATATCAATTATGTTGATAATTTATAATCCTGTAAGTTCTTGCACCCTAGTGATCATTGCCATTGGTGTGATGGGGGTATTTGGATCTTGATTTTTGCTTTCTTATTCTTTCATGTGCTTCTCCTCCTCTAGGTAAATGTCTTCATACTCCTTCCTTGTCCTTTCTTCGTCAACCACCTTCTTATTATGTTCATTTTGCTTTTCCTTTGTCTCTTTTACTCTCTTTTCTTCTTACATCACTTTAGTCTAAGTTTCCACCTCTACTTCCTCCTCTCTTTTTTTGAATCCCTCCCTATGACCTTAGGAGTTCCACTTTTTCCCAAACCTTCTGCTCTTTCCCCCACCTTGAATGTTCTTCATTTTATCTTTTTTATTCTTCAAATTTTCTTTGCTTCTCAACCTCTAAGACCTATTCTTGTAAGCGTTGTTGGCTATCAAATGCATAGTTAATCCTATATTGAACTTGTTCGTATGATTGGATACCTTGATATATATCTTCTTCAAGTTATTATTAGTGATCATATGGCCAATGGAATTGCATGCTTTAGTATTGTTGGTTGACAACATTTCTTGGATCATATCCTTGGATCCTTCCCTCAAAGAGCTTCACTTCTTCAATGTGTTTGGATTCCACTCTAATGTGTGGTGTTTTATAGTGTGTGATCCTTAAGCTTAAAAGGGTATGTGGCGTATAGGTGTTTGTTGCTACTAGATAATGAGGTGTTAAAACTAGAAATGGTCATATTAGATCATTGTAGCCAATCTATTGAGTCTCAAGAACTAGACTTTATTCCCAACAATAGAGATATTTTGTTACGTCTCAGACTTGCTCTAAAAAATATTAAGTCCCTAAAGGAAGTGCAATACTAGAGGTGTTTATGAAGATTGGCCAATGTCACCACAACATACCTTCCTTTCACTTAGGTTAGTCATTTTTTGGCACAATGAAAAAACCCTAGGAAAGAAATTTATGATATGTTTTATAAAGGGGTGATGAATTGACAAGACTAATGCTTACCCAGTTGGATGATGGATTCAAGATCCAAAAACAAGAGGCTTGAATATTATGGAGAAAATGTAATTAAAGCACTCATTGATGCACCTTAATTAGTCCAAAATAGAGTTTTAGATCACGCAAGAATAAGTGAGAGACCTTAAACAAGATGCATCAACTGTTATCTAATATGAAACTTCTTTTATGCCTATTGTTTGGACAAATTAATGAACTATCAAAGTGTCATGTGTCAATCTGGTTCATAGAACTTATGAACTGGTGGGCACAAGGAGTGCAGGTAAAGGATCTAAATCTAAAACTGGTAACCTGAGGCTAAAACTACCCTACATGCTTCTCAAATTAAATGTTTATTGTTGCCAATCAAAACTAGAACAATCAAGCAAACTGGATGACTCTAAAGTAATCCCTCTCTTTGTTGATTTCACACTTCAAGCAATATTTCACTGGGTATGATCAATTTTCTTGCTCTCCATTAAAAAGGGTTAAATAAAATGTAGGGAGGAAGAGTAGAATGAGATCTATCCTAAAAGGAAATAAACTACTCAAGTTGCCATTTAAACTAGTCTTTATATGACTACTACAGGACTATTGAAAGCCTATATAGATGCAACAGACCTAAGAGAAGATCCAACAAAGAAACAACAAGTATCCATTATATGTAAATATCTAAATAATAGGGGGGTTTTCTCTGCATTGTTGCACTTAGATACATTGTCTTTGTGCAAAGGTGTCTCTGCTAGGGTTTTGCCTCTAGTTGCCTACACATTCAATCACACTCATAAATTATAATAATGCTTAAGGCCTTTCTTCTTCTAGGTCAACCTCACAATTGTTGTTGAGAGACAATGTTCAAAGTAGATCTAGTACTAGTGCGCGTAATAGTTTTGTCCCTATTTGTATCATGATTGGTTTGTTTCCTTTAAATACAAAGTTCTCCGCAATGTAAAGCAAAACCACTTTCAAACTTCAACCACCCCTATTCCTATGCATCCAAAGTTGTTCAATAGAAATGTAGTAAATCAAATCATAAAACTATATGTCGGGTGAATAAGAGACTAAAGTGTAATATAGATATCCACTAGTGGAAGGATACAATAACCTAATTGTGCAAGGGAGAAAATGTCAACAATAAAGTCAATCACTAACTAACATTCATAGAGAAATCAATGATTCAATATACCATTTACACCTTCAAGATATTTACTGTAGCTTCACTGCACATGCAAATGTAGTTCACTGTGGACTGATATGACTCATTATGTATGGAATGGACCACAACATAACTCAATTTATGTTCAATAAACCCATTGTGCAATATATTTTACCATGTAAACAAATCATTGGGCATCAATGTGTTTATGCAATGAATCCTTGTGTGTCAATGTGACTTGTTGTTCATGCAAGAAACCTTTATGCAACAATATAGTTTACCATGCTTGTAGGGGATTGTTACAATGTAATGGTTCTTTCTATAATCCCCCAACCATCCAAATCAAGGATAACCCCTTCTATTACAGTAGTCCTTCAATGCTTCAATAGCCTAACAAATAAAATCAAATATCATGGAGGAATGTCATTTCACTCTTATATTCTTTACCCTAGATCACATGCAATGGATTAGAGCTTTATGGAGGGAATCAAGCTCACTTATGGATAAAGGTTGCGACATTCAAAATATGATCAATGTACGCGGTTGAGAAATAAGAATGATACACAAATAGATGTATGTGTGAATAAGCATGCACTATGGAGAATAAGACCAGCGCATAAAACAAAAAGCAAGTTAGATAAAATCCATACCATGACCTCTAGTATGTTGTCAATCAAAGATACAAGTACGCTTGTGTAAATGCTTAAGAGAATTGTGTTAAATCCAAAGTAAAGAAGGATATATAAAATATATTACAAAGGAAAGAAGGGTAGAGTGTTATGTTTCCTTTACATTAACCCTTAGGTGATAATATTACAACCAATCATAGTCTTCAACGAGGGTTTCTATTATTCAAACCAAATCACAAGATTGTTGATCATCCAAACTCAATAGCAAGTACTCAGTAACAACACTTAATCTATGTCAGGGTCATGAGAGTGCTAATGATTCAAACGAGATTACTATATTCAAGCAAAATTAACTAATACTAAGTATTACAGAGATAAGTCCCTGCTACAAGCAAATACTTAATTTTAAATAGAACCAATGAGATCTCGTCATAAAATCACAAGAAAACAAGCTAAGATGAAATAAGGATACACAAGATGTTATCGATCCGTATTGGTGGGCCCTTGTCAGTCCAACTTGGAATTTTACTAGGTTACAAACATGCTAATAAGTTACTTCATCAATCAAAATGAAGTTTCCATTAACCAACAAAGAGATTACAACAGCTACAATGCTTATATCGAAGCCACAACAAAATTTTAATGATAATGATAAGGAATTGGTACAAATCTTATTTACATAAGCTCACAGTACAATAGAATATATTTGAACTGGTTATTATAGGGTTCAATATAGTGTTTATAAAGAAAAACCCTAGTTGTAGATAAGGTCGACCTCTTTGATCTTAAGGATCAAAGGGCGAA
The DNA here is from genome assembly GCA_000404065.3 of Pinus taeda. NCBI lineage: Eukaryota > Viridiplantae > Streptophyta > Pinopsida > Pinales > Pinaceae > Pinus > Pinus taeda. The sequence continues at coordinate 18,912 of APFE030241911.1, forward strand.
ATTGTTACATTGTTTTAGAAATAGTTATTCATACATATATTTTTAAGTAAAACCTAGATCAAGAGCTTTGATATTCATATTTTGTGGTTGAATTCCATATCCTGATATCCATGAATAATGAAACATCCTTGGTTGTATCGAAACTATTAGGTTGAACCTTCACGAGCATGATGACCACGATCTAAAGCTTTCCATATTAACTGGGGGCTGACCTTCTTCTCCATGTGACCGAGCCCCACAACCCAGTGTTGATCATAAGTTTGAAGTGTTATAATAATACAAACAAAGTTAATATTTCCTCATTAGAAAAATCACCCTTTAATCTTCCTATTAACCTTATAAAAAACTTAGGAAATTGGCAAATAAAGAGCTTTTTTACCTTGAGTATCTTGTCAAGGCAGTGAGATCCAATGATATGGGTTTGGGCAATATTAGTGTTGGATGGTAGTATTATAATGAGGTATTGGTAGGAAAATGGTGTCTTGTCAACTAATCAAAATAGTTCAAAGTAGAGATTCAACATTCCCCCTAGGTTAAGGGTTTACATGTCGTCATGCAAAAATTGCCAAAATTGTAGAAAAAGAGGCTAAATCACCAAGAAAGTTGATTTGCCTAAAAAAAAAATACTAAGTCTTGAGTCCACAGTGTTGGTTCTTTTTCTTTTCAACTACCCAGTTGTGAACATTTCCCTCATTTTCTTAGTGATCTTTCTATCATATGATTGTAACTCCTTAATCTCTTCCTCAAATCTCTTACTTTGTTTCTTCACATGCCTATTTTCACTTTCTATGCACCTGTTTAGGATTGTCAGTCCATTGTCTCCTACTTTAACCACTTAATAGTGTAGTTCTTCCTTCTGAGTTTTATTTCTATCATATTTTTTACATTAGATTATGTTAATGAGCCTTCAATTTCCTACTCAGAGAGGTTAGGAGGTACTGGACTTGGAGCCATGTGAACTTAAAAATCACCATTGTTTTCACCTGCTAAAGAGAATGAGAATTTCCTCAGTGTTCCAAATGGCATTGTTGGTCCATCAACGTTATGAACGCTAGCTGGTTCAGGGAATGACTTGTGGTGCCCTATAACTTGGTCATATTTTGAGTGATCCTTCAATTAAGAAGTAATATAATTGGCGAGGGCTTGTTTGGAGATTCTTTTACAACCTTTGCTTTCCTTAGCTCTCTTATATGGGGAGGAAGACTTTTAGCCCTTGAAGAACTAAGGTTTCCATTATTATGGCTTTGTCTATCTTCATTTACCATGGATTTTCCATGATCCCTCATTTATGTCCTAGGTGTAGGGTTAACAGTCAAATTTGCTTGTAGGAAGTTGTTCCAAGTGTTGTGTTTATTTTGTAATTCTACTTTTATCAAAAATTTAATCAACCCATGATGGTATAGCCTACTCCTAGGGTTTTGCCTATTGTGTTGAACCATCATGGCTATCTTTCCTAGACTTTGCGATAGATAATAAGGAAAATTTATTAAGATATCAGATTCAAAGTGCAACATAATTCGACGTGATATTGAAAAGTATAAGTGTACCTTCCCTCACAAGTGACAAATCTTTGTAAAATCACCAGAAATTCTCTCCATTCATCCTCTTATCCATGTTCGTAATATACCCTTCGCCCAATCCACATTATGATACTTGTGCTTGAGGAAGAGATTGTAGACTTCAACTCCAAGAGGAAGTTTCTTCCACCATTTCTCCCTAGTCCGAGGAAAGTCAGTGGCTCTAACTATGACCTCTTATGAATTTGAACTCTAAAGTGCATATCGTTGCCATCCACCCATCAAAACCTTATGTAAATTGTAGTGCAACTTTGTCATTGAACACCCTTAATTTGGAAAAAAATGCAAGGTACTCCATCCCTTCGAAAATTTTCATACTTGATTGGTACTCTAGAATGGCCTCGAAGGCCCACTAAGAACTAGTCTCATGGCGGTCAAATACCATATTAACAATGCAATAAAAAAATCCCCCTTTCCTTCTATTAAAACACTAGCTCAAGAGAAGATTGGTCTAGAGTAAACATGGGAATCATTCCAGGGTCTCAATGAGAGCCAGGATTAAAAATATTATACCCTAAGGTCTCATATACCAAGTTGGGATATAACAAATATTATGGTCGAATTTCACATCCTCTGTAATGATATCAACAAAGTTTTCTAATGATATGCAATATGGTCTCGGATAGACTATCTAATAATAACATGTAGTGGTGAGGGGCTTGGAGTATAATGAGTAGGATCAAAAATAGATAATATGATGAAGCTTAGCATTGAAAACTAAGGAAATCGCCCTTTTGATTACACAGTCTCATCACACAAACAGATGGTCATGTACATGACATCGGTCAAGTTGATTGTATTACTCACCCAGATTATAACCGTATATGATGTAGATTATGGTTGATAAATGGGATATGAGGGGAACGATAGAAATACTTTCATAATCATAGTGATGTAAATATAAGGATTATAGGATATGAATATAGGGTATGAGTTACAATTTATAAAGAAAGGGTATGGGGAGAATATTGCAGCTTAGGTTATAAGAAGGAATGGTAAGGATAGAATCAACGGATACTCAAAGTATCGTTCTTTTAATAGTAGTATCCTTTGTTATTGATAGATCAATAGAAAATTAGAGGAAATTCACCTCGAACTATTATCTTGGATCAATTTAACTTACATTACACATGCATTGGAATCGAGTGAGAGTTTATTGTTGATGTAGCTTAACTTTACAAGTGCTTTAGCTGAGAAAGAAAGGAACTGACTAAACTCTACTTACTGTTTTCTCACTTGACCTGCTTGGACATGTTGTAATTGTCATTTATGTTGCTTCAAAGTCAAGGAAATCATGGAAAATCTTCAAAAATAAAAATGATAACAATGCTCATGATTGATTTGCTACTTAAAAATTTTGTTGTTATGAAGGAAACTGAGTGGTGGATGGGAAAAATAGTTGTAGTATGGATGATGAAATAGGGGATGGATATTCAAAATAGCCTGTTCTTCAAGCTCTGTAATGAGGAAAATATTTGTTTCTAAAATAACAGATGACTCTTCCTCCTTTTGAGACATATAAGCTGCTTCGATTCCTCGGTGGCCTGACCCCTTTTTATTCACATTGAAAATGAAAACTCAATGATAGAACCACGAATCAAGAATATTCATTCCAACCCAACATGTGGCACAATCCCTAGTATGTGAAAAATTGTGCTGAAGTCAAACATAGTGGGGAATCATTGGATTACCAACCAATGACGATTCTTGTTAACCAGTGCGAGGATACTCACCATTAATGTGAATGAGAGCCAAGGTGCCCCTGGTACATCTTGTTGGCCTTGAATTAATGTGTTGATTTCGAATGTCCAACAAGATCTGAAAAGCATGAGGCATTAAAGGATCCACAATGCTACCAACAAGAGTCCCTACCATTGATGTATGTAGGTCCCTAGGAACCAAGAAGGTCTCTAACTTTGAACCTCTAGATAATGTGTTACTGTTGATGGATGCAAAGTTGTAAGAAGGCAAACCTTAAGGAGTCCTACATCTTCTGACATGAGAGTAAAACAAATTATTTAAATAAAATACATCATGGAACTAACAACTAAGTTTGCAAATTTATTGTGAGTTGGTCAGCCAACAAACTAGTTTTCAAACCAACTCAACTTTGATTACACAGGGATACTGGTTTTCATTATCAAACATATTTTTTTCTTTTTTCCTTCTATTTTTTATTTATTTATGTGTAGTCATTAAAATCAAGAAGAATATCCAGGCAGGAGTTGGGGAGGGAGAAAAAGACCCCCTATTGACAACCTCCATTTCAGCTTGTTGAAGACATTCTTGGACAAATTGCTCCTTGGACAGAGGCCTATGATATAATCTCAGCCTATATCCATTTACCATGAAGGGTGTTTGTTCCTCATCATTTTTTTTTCATCTTTACCAAGCCATTATAAAAAATTGTGTCTATCTCATAGGGCCCCAACCAACGTGTAGTCAACTTTCCCTTAAACTGATTGAACCTCGAGCCAAACATATAAACTTATCATGCCACCTAGCTGGCTTCTCCTAGATCAAAATTGTGTGTTGGATGACATCCTCACAAATCTCATCTAGTTGATTGAGTTGTCCCACCCTTTGCTTCTAAGCTTATTCTAAGTCCAGACCTAATTGGACAACCATCCTGAAAGTTTTGACTTGAAACTCAATCGGGAGAAGAACCTGCTTACCATAAACCAACTCATAGGGTGTAAACCTTGTAATGTTTCAACAAGCAGTCCTACAGACACATAATGCCTCTGGAAGTCTGTTTGCCTAGTCTTTGTGATGCAATTTCATAGTTTTAATGAGGATAGCTTTCAACACTTTGTTGGTTGACTTAACCCGCCCATTTGTCTGTGGATGATAAGGTGAGGATTTCCTATGCTTTATTTGGTACTGCTAAATAAGGGATTGCATCAACTTCGACATGAATTGAGTTCCATGATCTATTAATATTTCTGTACGCACACCAAAGCGAGTAAAAATGTCCTTGTAAAGAAAATCAATAATAGATTTTCACTAGATTGATATAAGTACATGGCTTCTACCCATTTAATGATGTAATATGTGTAAAATAAAATGTGCCTTTTTCTGTGATGCAGGGGAGATATGTACTATGAAGTCTATGGTCCACCTTTCAAATGGTTTGATAAGCACTCATGGTTGTAGCGGCATCTCATCTTCTCAAGCCGGATTTCCCATTTTGCAACACCCTCCTCCCACATCTATGCAAGCAACCGATCAATCGGGGTAAACATACGACGAGAGGCTACTATGATATGATTCAACCTCCTAGGTGACCTTAAGGAAATGGAATCGACTAAAACACAACACATAGACCTCTCTCAGGTGCTTCAAGACCCCCAGGAACTAATCCACCACTCCAGGTGCCCAACCCTTGAGTTAACCTAGCATTTAGATGAATCAATCCCAAAGTCACTCCCATGACAAGGCATGCATGCGATTGTAACCCTATAGCCACTCTCACAAGCTTGCCTACGAGCGATCAAAGACCCAAATTGTTAGTGCTATGCCAATGAGGCATGTCCATGCACAAGACACAAACAAAACCACAATAAAGCACAACAAAGCACCAAAATACAAAAATCACAAGACTAGCAACAAACACTGTGGCTCAATCCCATGGTTCCCAAGGAAAGCTCAACCTAAGCCTTCTTCAAAATTTCATGGCAACTTATTTTTCCATGCAATCCCCTCCATCATACTACCATAAACACATAATTGTTGTTGTATATATAACATAACAATACACCAATTACCTTGTCTTATTATGTCAAGCATGATGCCTTGTAGTTGAACACATTTGTGCCATGTCTATAGGGACTCCAATTCCCTTGACAGATCTACTTGTAACTAGAAACTGGCTGATATACTTGTCAAATACACGTCCATGAATATAACACATATCCACATAATGTCAGACGAGATCAAGGTTAAGAATCCTTCTTTCATACAAAACACTTAATCGTTTGGAATTAGGGTTTCCAAACATAGCCAAAGTAATTATTGCTCAATTCCTTTCTTTTACCCTTCTTACTTTGTTGGTAATCGAGGCTTACTATGTATTGTCACATCAACCAACTATTAGTTATATAAACGCATGAATTATTACCTTCTCATGATAATACCAATCATGTTTCCTGCAATTGCTCACACATGTCAACCACATGTTCCAAAGATCAAGACCACGTGTATATTAATTTTGAAATCAACCTTTACCAAGACTAACAATCATGTCATAGTCCATAGTCAATTCATAGTCATTAGACATATTGCTACAACTATCACCTACTTACACTCAAGTACATATCAACTGTAACCACACATATGTGTTAGTACAATAATCTTAAAACAAGATCACTGGAACACTTACTCATATTATGAAACTCATCAAACGTTCAATCCAACTTGCAAATATACCATGTTAAATAAATCAACTAGATGACATAATCAAACACTCAAACATCAAATAGATGATATAATCAAATAGTGAAGCACCAAGTATACTACATAAGCAACCTCATACCTTAATGTATTTTAGGGGAGGCTATCTTGTCTACACAATCAATTCTCGATTAGCATGATACAACTTCACAACATATCAACTCAATCCTAAATCATGTTATCCATAATAATAACTAACTAACATGTTCACATCATAAGCTCATAAGCATTTGTCGCTCATGCATAACAATCACATATGTACGACCATTCTAGATTAGTATGACACCACATCACCAATATGTCATCTCATTCCTGAATATCGTTACCATAACCATCTGCATAGGTCAAACCAGGTTAACACAATACTTATAACATCAAGATCTTCAATGCAATGAACATAACCATCACACATATGTCCAATCCAAATTACAAATTCAAGCTCTCAATGAGATAACCCTAATCATCAAGTTAATGGCATATAAAAAGAATAAGCTATAGTTCATGCTCATCCAAAACATATAACCTAATCATCAAGCTATCTAATGTAAAACAACAATAGCAATCCATACAACTATAGGTTATTATCATTCTTGACTATCCAACACATGTGCATATAACTACACTAATCAACTAACATCTATCATGAATGTAACCATAACATCAAAAGACATCTACATAAACCTAATGTATACAAAGCTAATACATATGACAATCCTTAACTTACATAGTTGAATGCCAAACATACAATACATGTATGATAATCTGATCTTGCCCCAAAGTCCATTGTTGCAACCTCATTATGATGATCTGCATCTCTTGTTCTATCTCAGCCAACACATTAGCATCATAACAACCAATAGTAACATCATGACCTAAATTTTCATATAATGACTTCACAAGTCATGTTTGACCTACATTTCATGCATAACTATAACCAAGACCATGCATACATAACAACTGCATATAGACATATAACACATGAGTACAAAACCATATACACATCATTCTAGCTAGATTCTAGTCATTAATGCATGACCATATCAACACACACAAACCATGACCTCATGCATGATAACAACAACCATATCATGTGCATTTTATAATATGTGAACACTGACGTGCATAACAATGCATAATCAAACATACGCACATGAAGGTAGATTCCACGAAAACACCTTCAACCTTCACATGGCGACATCACTATAACCATGATAAACACCATGCAAATGAAGAAAGTACATGGACTACACTCATAAGGAACACATATGAAACCAACATGAAAACATGATCAACACACAACCCAGGGAGATCACAACTGCACTTTGATACCACTTTGTAACACCCTCATCCCACATCTACTCAAGCAACCGTCCAGCTGTGTTAAACATGCGATGAGAGGCTACTATAATATGATTCAACCTCCTAGGCGACCTTGAGGAAATGGAATAGATTGAAACACAACACATAGACCTCCCTCAGGTGCTTTGGGACCCCCAGGAACTAATCCACCACTCCAAGTGCCCAACCCCTAAGTTAACCTAGCATTTAGATGAATTAAACCCAAAGTTGCTCCCATGACAAGGCATGCATGCGACTGTAACCCTATAGTCGCTCTCACAAGCTTTCCTACTAGTGACCAGAGACCCAAATTGTTAGTGCTATGCCAGCGACTTCGGGATTTGAGCCACTTTTTTAGGCCCAGAGCCAAGGTCACTGCCCACAATTGAACCATCTCTTCAAATCAGTAAAATAATATGGAAATGACAGTACTAGAGAAAAAACTTGTTTAAGACCTTGATTGGACCCCTACTAGCCATGATAAGCATTTCATAAAACATATCACGAATATGTAATATAGAGGTGTACATAACAGATCTGAGCATAGGGATCTCATACTTATCTGAGATTCACCATGAAGCATTGTTTCCTTATCACTTTAACTGCCATTCCATCCATTAGGTCATAGATACATTGTTCATTCATTTACAAGTAAAAACATGATGAGAGCCATATATAGCTGTTGTCATAAAACATATACATAACCAACATAATAGGGACTCGAATATCAATGAAATCACAACCACATACACCACATATAATCCATCATAATACTCATAGAAATACTAGGAGAAATAACCTTTCATTAATGATGCAAAATCCAAACTTGGGATGGGACTTCTATGTTCCACATGACCATAGAATGGCTGAGCCAAATCTCTCTTCATCCATTCACCCCCATGCCATATTCCAAGCATGAATGTGGGATCTCATAGAACACATTAATCAAAACTCATCTAGGGCTTCCAAAGGCCATCCACCTCAACCCATCAAACAATGATTCCACCTCACGGTAGGACATCACCAAAACCATCATTA
>APFE030241911.1:28238-41143 GCA_000404065.3 Pinus taeda
TTCATTTTCCATTATTTTCCTTCACTTTACTCCTCACATGCAACCCATGACCTTTCACCTCCTTTTTCTCCTAATTTCCTTTATTTTCAGAAATAAAGTGCCAATAAATGCCTCATGCCTTTCCAAAGCCTTTGCCATTGCCTTTGCCAATGTCCTTATCCATAATAAATTGAATCAACACCCATTAGGATGTTTCCCCCACCATTCATCTTGGAATATGTGTCCCATCATCCATGGTATTTATATATTTTTACATGGAATTTTCAACAAGGTTGTTACACATTTGCTTACAACTATCACAATTATTAACATATTTATTTACATCTTAAAATAATGATGGGCAATATCACCCCTGGTGGACCACTTTGTATGTGGTTCTCCTGTCACAAAAATGGCCTCTGCGTGGCTGATCATGACAATATTTTAGGATTTAAAAAATCTCATCCTCATGTACACATCTTATAATGCTCAAATATGGCCCAATACGAAAAATATCTTCATCTATCCAAGACTAATTAGCACTACGTTTCACAATCAACTGCTTTTCATGTGGCTAGCTAGGGTTCAAATGAATACAAAATATTACGAGGGGGGACTTGGCTGGGGCTTCTGAGAAGAGGCGATTAGGGCCAAATCTCTGCAGCTCCTGGTCATGTCTCTGCAAGCCTGCCAACCATTCAGGAACGCGATAGATAGATCCCTCAGGGCCATTCTGAACTGATTTACACATGCATAACACAGGGGGGGGGTTTGACCCCCCTAAACTCCACGCCCTTCATATTCGGCAACATACCCTCGGACGCCTTCAATACTCCATCTAGCTCTAGATCAGCGGAACAAAGCAACAATTCAACGCCCAAAGGATCTGTGTCCAAAGGACAAACTCCAGGACAACGCCGCGAGCAAACTCAGTCCACATGCAAGCCCATATAAAAAAAAATACCCAAACTATTCATTGATGACCCTTGGATCGAGGAGTACAGGGACCATATGAGCAAGTAGGCCCTGATCTGTAGATTCATGGGGGTTAGACTTCAAGAAAAGGCCCTATGCTGGTGGATCAACCAAAAATGGAAACCTAAAGGGGACTACAATCTTCAGTTGGGATCGAGAGGCTTTTTCACAGTAATTTTCGCTCACAAGGATGACAGAGACCGCATATTCGAAGGCGGCCTGTATTTCTACAACTCTGCGGGATTATACATAATTTACTGGAGGCCAAACTTTGCACCAGAGCTGGAGGATTTCAAGAAAGTTTCAGTATGGATCCGCCTGCACTCTCTACCTGTGGATTACTGGAACAAACGCATCTTGGAGGCCATCGGAAACCAGTTGGGAGTCTTCATCAAAGCCTCAGATCTCACTATACAAGGTAAGTACACAACCTATGCTAGACCCTGTGTTTACATGGACATCTCAGGGCCCCTCCCAGATCATATGGAACTGATCCATAAAGAAGTGCAATGGAAGCAAACCATAGACTACGAAAATATCCCTTTCAGATGCCGCACATGCAGACAGCATGGCCATCTAAGTCACAGCTGCACTGCAAATAAACCACAACCTCAGGACCAACAGGAATAAGAGGCTACTCCAACGTCTGGCTTCACCATAGTCGCAAGAAAGAGCGGAGGCAAGAAAGGAAAAAATCCTACAAAACCACCCACCAATACCAACCCTACCAATAAAGCCTCCACACAGCAAAACAACTTTGAAGTTCTGAGCAACCTTGATTCACCGGAGCACCCCAAAGTCTCACAGGCCCCCACTGCTAAGGATCCATCATTATCCAATCAACCCATGACGATGATCAATGCTCCAAGCACAAACTCTGTCTCTTCTCAAGCCCAGGCACTGCAACAAAACCCAAATCTCGCTTCCAACCAGACTACTACCGGCCACACCTCAATGCAAACCCCGCAATGCACTGAACCGCAACCAAATCAACCCTCCACTACAACCTCAAGCAATCCTCTGGAGGAGATTTTGGGAGATCTTGATCTCCAAAAGGTCAATGAGCAATGGTCCAAACTGGGTGTGGATGCCATTCCCCAGGAACACTTGGAGAAGATAGAAGTGGCATACCTACAGCTGGAATATATCAACCAAAATACAACCAAAATGCAATGGGGAAATAACAACCAAACAGGTATTCAAGCCAACCTGGATCTGGATCAATACAAACCACAAGGACCAGGAAGAAAACGGGGACGCAAATCCACCAGATAGCAAATACAAGAGCTAGGCAGACGTCTCATCAATGAAGGAAAAATCAGGGCCTTGGTCTTATCTGCTCCAAAGAAAGCTCAATGAAAATCACAACCTGGAACATCAGGGGGCTTAACGGCACCAGCAAAAGAAGAATCCTAAAAAATCGAATATTCTCGCAGCACCCAGACATTGTCCTTATGCAAGAATCCAAATGCTCTCCCAAGGGCACATAAACACTCAAAAAACTCGTTTCCAACAGTCATCAATGTATAAGCATAGACGCCCTTGGGAAATCAGGAGGGTTATTAACATTCTGGAACAAAAACAAATTCTTCTTGTAGAATGCTCTCTCCACCAAGAATTCATTATCGGTCATCCTCAACATGCCTGATTCAAGCCAATCGATATGTATCACCAATGTGTATGGGCCTCAAAGAATATAGGAAAAGCTGAAGATGCTGAAGGACCTAGACGAAGTCAGACAACACCATGGGGCAACTCACTGGATTGCAGGTGGAGACTACAATATGATCACCCCTCTAGCAGAGAAAAAGGGAGGCTTACAAAAATTGGATAAGGACTCGGAGGCATTTAACACCTTTATTGCTGAATCCAGACTTACTGACATCCCTACAGTCAATGGTTTGCATACCCGGAATAATAAGCAAGGAGGAAACAGGCAGATAGCATTAAGGCTCGATCGGTTCCTCTTATCAGAATCCATTCTGCTACAAAACATCGACATGGAGGCCAACCTTCTGCCTATAGGAGGCTCGGATCACTGGCCTCTGCAGATCCACTTCACCAATCTAGAAAAGCCCCACAACAGACCTTTCAGATTCGAGGCCTTTTGGACAGAACACCCTACTTTCATGGAAAACATAAACAGCTGGTGGACTCAAACCACCATAAGAAGTGGCAAAATCATGTATATCTTCCAGCAAAAGCTCAAAACCATCAAATCCAACCTCAAACGATGGAACAAAGACACCTTTGGAGACATCTTTCAAGCCAAAAAAGAATTTGAGGAAAAAATGGTGCTACTACAACAAACAATGATCACAAAAGGGCATGATGAGGAAAGGAAAGCTCAAGAAACAAATCTACAAAGACAATGGGAAGAACGAATTAAGCAGGAAGAGATGCTATGGAGACAAAAATCGAGGGTGCAATGGCTAAAGCAAGGAGAACGCAACACCAGTTTCTTCCATAAGTCCACTATCCAACACATATCCTGCAATCGAATACTCTCTCTCAAAAAAGCTGATGACGATAAGGTGTTCTCTAGGGAGCACATTGGGGATGAAATCAACTCTTATTTCACCTCTCTTCTCAGTGAACCAAGCCTAAACAGAACCCAAGCCATCAATGCAATCACTGATGCCATTCCCAGCCTTGTTACTCAGGAGCAAAACTCCCTCCTTCTAAAGGATTTTACCGAGCAGGAGATTGAAGAGACCATCTTCACCATGGCCACAAACAAGGCTCTCGGACCGGACGGATTTACAATTGAACTTTTTAAAGCCTGTTGGTCCATCATTAAAGAAGACCTCCTCATCCTAGTAAGGAAATTTCACAGAACCAAAAAAGTGCTACCAGCCATAAATGCCACTTTCCTCACCTTAATTCCCAAATCTGGCCAGGCTGACTTCCCCGGACAAGTTTCGCCCGATAGCCCTTTGCAATGTCCTATATAAAATCCTTTCCAAATTGATGGCTAACAGATCCAAAAATATTAAGCAAGGCCGTAGCAGCAAAAATCTAGTGGAGATGGGTAGAAAATCCTAGCTCCCTGTGGGGAACCTGGTGGAAGGCGAAATACACAACTCAAGTCAGGGACAAAGACCTCATTCGGCTGACCGGCACCAGGCAAGGATCCCCCATCTGGAACAAAGCCTGGGAGAACAGATATATCGTGCAGCAGCACAGCTTCTGGGAAGCGCACTAAGGAAAAACTGCCCTCTTTTGGGAAGATGCTTGGCAGCAGCTTCCAACCTTGGAACACCCAGACTGGAATATTCTTAAAAGATCTATGCAGGAGGCCGGCAAGGTTACAATAGCAGACTACTGGCAACCTGCAAGCGAGGCCACCACCTTGCAAAAGTGGCTATCCAGAGAACAATGGCAAGCTCAAGCAGGCCTGATGAATGTAGACCAGCTTTTACAAGACCTGGACAAAAGAAGAATCCTTATTTCCAATAAAGAGGACATCCTGAGATGGGGAAGAAACCCCAAAGGAACGTTCAACCTCAAAGAAGCATATCAGATCTTGGCGGCCTCTCTGGATCCACAACCAGACCACAGATGGAAAACCCTTTGGAGCAGAGGAACATGGCCAAAAATCACACTTTTCTCTTGGTTGGTCATGCACAACAAAGCACTCACATGGGACAATCTTCAAAAATGAGGATTCATAGGCCCTTCACGATGCATACTCTGTGAGGATGGCCCAAAAACTCTCAATCACATACTCAATGCCTATCCAATGGCCTGCTCTCTATGGGATGACATGGATATGATCTTCAGAGAATCTGACAGAAACAGAAACTCCATTCAACTCTCACTCAGCCAGTGGAGAACATCCATGTCCTCCAATCCCTTGGTCAACAGTGCCTGGAACTTAATACCGGGAGCAATAGACTGGATCCTTTGGAAAGAATGAAACACACGAGTCTTCAAAAACTCTGCATTGGCAGTAAGAAAGCTGATAGGAAAAGTGAGACAACTCATCAAAGAAATGGTCAATGCCATGGGCACTTTGCAGAAAGAGGGCAACACTTCTCCGAATGACGACAGAATCATTCAAATCCTAAATATTCAAACCCAGATCAACCCTGCTGGTAAAAACTGCATCTCCAACGGAATAACGCAGGACAATTGGACTCTGCCCCCTTCAAACACGTTCAAACTCAATTTCGACGGGGCTTCAAGAAAGAACCCGTGAATAGCTGGATATGGGGGCGTAGTAAGGGATCACACAGGCACAATTAATCTTGTCTATCATGGCAACATAGGAGTGAACACCAACAATGCTGCAAAACTAATTGCTCTCATTTAGGGTCTCATTCTGGTAGGCCGCTACAGATTTCTACCACTGATAGTGGAAGGAGACTCGGAGATCATAATCAGGATGATAAAGAAACTCCAGACGGGAGTGCAGGTACATAAAGTTACCCCAAGCTGGAGACTGTCGGCAACACTGCAGGATCTCCAAAATCATCTCTGCAACTTGCAAGGGATTACATTCCGAGTAGTTCGAAGAAAGGAAAACAAGATAGCTGATGTCTTGGCAAATGCAAGGATAGATTCCCAGATGGCAGAATTCCACAGCCTCTGGCACAATCTAGCAGAAGGAGTTCTCAAAGAAAACTGCAAAAAGATCCAGCAGACAGATCTGCACACTTAGGCCTCGGCAGCAAGGCACACTATGGCTTCAAACACCGGAAGGAATGTTAAACCACGGTAGAAGCTCCACTGAAAAGAGAAGATCTGCAGATGCGCCACTGAAAAGAGATGATCTGCACCAACGGGCTTGCGCAATCAAGATTGGAGACACATCACTGCACACCCAAAAGATGCATCAATAAAATGAATGCTCATCCACTTCAAGCACGACAATCTCAGGAACTTCAGGTAGCAATCTGCCCACCTCGCAGCATTCTGTCCACCTCGCAGCAAGACGCCCAACACTCTTGCAGGATCACCTCACGGGCTCCATGAAAACTCTACTTAGACAGTGCACTATATATGCTGCAGGCATTTGCCTGGAAAGGCTAGCCAGTCAACGTAGGCAGGTCGCTCTGACCCCTACGGACCATTGTATTTTTATTCTCAATCATTAATATAACTGCTTAATTTTACAAAAAAAAAAAACTGCTTTTCATGTGAGGATAAATGTTGTGGCAACCTACCTGTAGCCAAGTAATTTGTTTTGTCTGCAAACCAAGGAGCGTAAGCAGAGACAACAAATCTATGCTTGTTAGGGAAGCTATCATCAATAGGACAAGTTTCATTACTATTGAAAATTTGAGAAAGACAATCTACAACTAAGTTCTCTTAACCAAGTCTATCCATGATGGTGATGTTGAATAACTACAATAGCAACATCCATATCATAATTCTTCCATTAGTAATAAGTTTATTCATTAGAAATTTAATGGTCTAATGATCTCTATGTGTGAAAACTTCATAGCATGTGATATAATGTCTAAATTTATTTATAGCAAGAACAATGGCTAAAAAATCTTTCTCAGTGACTGTGTAGTTGAGTGTCGTTGGTGCTAAGTTATTCCTAGCCAAATAAATTGCATAGGATGCTTCATTTTCTTTCTTTGCTAAAACAACCTGCAAAGCATGTTTGAAACGTTTGTAAAAATATGAAAAGAAAGGGACCAGTTTGGTTCCCTCAACACTGGTGTTGTAGACACTTTCACTTTCAAAGTCTAAAAATATTTTTGGCATTGTGAGTCCCATAAGAAGTCTACATCTTTACCTAACAATCTATATATGGGTGCAATTGTCTTTGCAAAATTTTTCATAAACCATCTATAGTATCCTACATGGTCGAGGAAGCTCTTTACTTCCTTTTGAGAGCATGATACTGGGAGATCCATGATGACTTCAATTTTGGTAGGATCCACTTTAATACCTGCAAAGGAAACATGGTGCCCTAGGATAATTCCTTCTATTAGTATCATTTGACATTTTATATTACTTAGGGAAAGATGAGCTCCTCTACAATGGATCATCACTTTCTCAAGACTGTCTAATGCTTCGTTGAGAGTGTTACCATAGGCTGAAAATTCATCCATGTATATCTCAACACGTTCATGGATCATGTTGGAAAAATTTCTCAATACTGCACGTTGGAAGGTTGCAGGGGCGTTACATAGCCCAAATGGCAGAACCCTATACGCGAATGTCCCCCAACAACATGTAAAAGTGGTTTTTTATTGGTCCTCTAGTATGATTTGGATTTGATTGTGCCCACTAAAACCATCCAAGAAGGATAAGTATTGTTTTCCTGCTAAGTTGTCGAGTACTTGATCAATAAAGGGGAGCGGGAAATCATCTTTTAATGTGGCCTAGTTCAATTCTAAGTAATTTATGCAAATTCTCCATTTACTAGCTTTCTTAGGTACGTCAAAGAGTTAGCTATGAAGTTTTCATCTAGTAGTTGTTGTAGCTCTTTTTTCATAATGTCCTTCAAGGCAGGGTTCAGTTTGCATTCGGGCTGCCTGACTAGCCATTCTACTATAAATATATGTGATGTATGCATGTGCTAGGAGGAATGCCACGCATGTTCTGTTATTCCCATGCAACAACCTCTAATTACTCTTTTAGGACTTGAGTCATTTGTTCTTGTTGAGTTTGACTGAGATTAGGGTTGATATTCAAATTTTTTTCGAATATTATTTCAACAAGGACATTGTAAGAATCTAACTCTTCACTATGGTTGATAATGGGTAGATCAAAGAAATTGCCAAGTTATAATTTTCTTGAAAAATCAACACTCAAAATATGATCAAAATAGAAGAAAATCCAGATGGATGAGTACATTAGGCTATGGAAAGAAACATATCCAATAGGTTATTTTTTGTGGGCTTTCTCAATTCTCTAGTCAAGAGAGGGTGTATTGTCTCCTCTTCCTCATAGGTATATCTCTCCCAAGGGGATTCTTCTGCTATGTTCTTCACTGGTGGATATAGAATCAATTTTTTCATGGCCATCCCATTAGATATGGTCATCTGTCCAGATCTACAACTAATAAAAGCATCAGTTGTGGCCAGCCATGATCTCCCAAGGATCACTGGGTGACCTTCCATGGTGTTGGGTAAGATTACCAGAAAATCCATGGGATATTCACATGAATCCAAAATTACAATGATATCATCCAAGACTCCCATGGGTTGAACTTTAGATCTGTTTGCAAGTTATAATATAATTGGAGTAGGTCAAAGGTTTTGCAACTATCATATCCATTATTGGGAAAATCACAATAATGATGGAAAACCTAAATCAATAATGGTATTAGCTATAGAAACATTTTTGATGAAGATGGTAACCACATGATTTCCAAGGTCCACATATTTCTCCATCACGATATTTTCATAGATTTAAGTCAGCTAACTATCCCACCACTTCAATGGTAAGAGGCTCCTTGTGTTTTTTTCCTGGTTTCCTAAGACATAATTAACTAATAGTTTTGGCATATATTAGAACATATTTTATTTCCTGCAACAAGGGAATTTCGACAGAGACATTTTTCAATGCTTCTTCTAGATTGAATTATGGTTGGGCAGGAGGTTTTTCTATGGCTAATCTCTTCAAATAAGGAGGAGTTTTGGGTTGTTGTGTATATGGAATAGAGCTTTGAGGATTTGTTTCCTGAGATTGCTGCAATTGTGAAGTAGAAGGTGTATGTGTAATGGGAGTAATTATAAGTTGTTTGTCATTGGTTTTTTGATCAAAATTCCACTCCTCCTCAATTTCTTCCTCACTGACAATGCTAGAATATTTTGGTTTTAAGACCTTTCCTAACCTAAGATGGATGTATTGCATTGGCACTAGGGTGACCAAATAGGTGGGAAATTTTGCAAATCTACGTTAAGTATATGATGAATTTCCCTATTATTGGGGTTAGGCATGATTCATAGAGGCAAATGGGTTGATCTTGGGGAATTTTGTGATTGTAGGAGTGGATATTTCTATGGTAAGGGTGGAGTATATTGTGGATACCAGGGGTACGTTGGTTAAGGCATAGGGACTTATTGTGAGGGTGCATTTTCGTAGGTATTTCCTCTCCAATTTTGCTACCATGGCTGAGTTTGCATTTGTTGTTGAGGCCAAGCAAGCTACCAAGGCATTTGGATATTAGGTTGTTGAGAAAATGAATTATAAAATGAAGGATATTGAAAAGGAATTTCTTGGGACATACGTTGCATCCTTAGTTGCCATGGCCTTCTTTATGCTGGTTGGAAGAATGGTTTACACTGTTTGTTTCCTCCTCTATAAATTGCTTAGAGCCTTGGAAATTAGGGGTAGCTTTTGGTGTCATGATAATCTACACAAATGCCACAAAACCACACATAATTTAGTGGAAAATCCTTAGGAGAATGCTTCTTTCTACATTGATGACAAAAAATAACAAATCTTGCATTTTCCTCTTCTTGTTTTTTTCTTAGTTTTTAGCGTATCCAATTGTGAATTGAGGGTCCCAGAGATCTCTGTTGTAAATTATTCAAGCAATTTTCCTAGTTTCATTTTGGTTATTCCCCCCGAGGCACATTTAACTACCCTTGAAAACACATCTCTTATGCCTTTTCTAGTCTTAGTTGTGCTCCTTGAATATTTCTTTCATAAATCACAAATATCAGCAAATGACATTTGAGATATATCACCAACACCCATAGGGTTAATAAAATCTACATATTCTTCTAATAATGATTTCAAAAAAATGGTCCTGCAAGTCTCATTACTAATTCAGGTTTGGTCTTTTGGAGATTGTATAAAATTAATTCAATGAAATCCTAAATATTGTCATTTGGTTGTTGTTGCATATGAAAATGTCATTACGAGAATCTTTAGCCATATGGTATGATGAGATCATTAGTTTTGGAGGTACTCCAAACCCTAGGTTACAGGGTTGTGGAGGAATTGGCACCACAAAAGGGCCTTGTGCGCTAAGAACCCATGATGTGGGATTTTCACCCAAGCTTGTTGGTATGAAACCAAGATGAATATTTATGATTTGACATTTGGAGATTGTAGGCACCCTTAATGGAGCAAGGGGATACAAAGAACACCAAGAGATGATTTATAGTTTGTGAGATATTAATTTTTGTATGTTTCATATGGGGCAATTGTTCTAAAGTTCAAGTCAGCCTTAAGCGTTGGAAATTGCCCAAGGAAGCATATAAATATGGAGAGGAGGAGCCTCATTTGAGTATCCAATCATCACATCTCTTTATCATGTGAATGAAAGAAAAAGAGGTTGAGTACTTATGAGGTAGCCACAACCCTAGAAGCTCAGCAAAGGAGGAGATCAAGTTTGGTCTTGGTTCGATTTTGGTGACTGTTTGGGCTATGGTTGGGCTAGTACAGGCGACGAAGAAGAGGAGACTAGGTTAAGACTTTTGAGGGAAATTATGGGCATAAAATCAGTGGTAATCCCTCACTGTATCAGGCCGAAAAGTTTTTTGATTGTAGGTGGATGAAAATTTTATGTTTTTGGGAGGTCGAGCAACCTTGTAGACCTTCCAAGACTAGATGCATTCTTCTATGACAAGAGCACGTGAAGAGGAGGGTTTTAGTTGTGAGCGTTTTGTGTTTTGTGCAGTGATAGGATGCCCTAGATAGGTTTAAGTTCTGTAGATAATTCTTGCTTAGATCCAAGGTTTTTTAGAGAGAAGAAGTGGACGTCTTCGAGGAGGAAGGGCGCATGATTGAGGTATGGATTTGGACAGTTGGATTGGACATATTGTGGCTGATTGGAGGGCAACAAATAGGTGTCCAAAGTGCACCTCAAGTGTAGACCTGTGAAGGATTATTAGATTTTCTAAGAGAGGAAAAAAGTTTGGCTCAAGGGTTTGTTCTTTGAAGGGCTAAAGGGCAACCAAGGGAGTAGTTGGATTAACCCTAAGTTGACTATTGGAAAAGAAATTTTGACAGTCATAGTGGGAAACCTCCATGCCCTAAGTTCTATTTATTGGAGAAACACAGGAAAGCAATAGAGGGAAGAAGTACCAAAGAGTTGAGGAGTAACAATGGGAAATTTAGGAGTTATTCACAAACAGAGTTGTGAAAAACTCAGAAGAAGACCCTATGTGTTGATTGATTGATGGACTAATGATCAGCTAGAGGGAATATCAGCGAGCCATGTTTAGTGACATAAAGGAGCAAGATTCATTAATAGAGAAAGATTGGTGTTGTTGCATATTGGGAGCCAAAGGGCTGATAGATGTGTTCGAGACATGTGGACTCAAAGGGCTATGGAGCACTAAATCAACAAGTAGGTCAATTATTTTATTTTTCATGGTAGATTGGTTGTCAAAGAACTGACACCAAACCCTAGTTTGTATTCTTGTATCAATGATTGTAAGGGTCATGATCTCTGGTATGGGAGTCCTAGACAATTGTATTATAGATTGATAATATAATGAAGTTGGGTTGTTGAAAAATTGTAAAAAGTTGTCTATTTATGCGCTAGTTGATTTACTATAGTTATTTTCCACTTTGCAATGTAGTTTGTTATGGCATTTGAGTTGGTTGTGTCAAAGATTCTAAGAACCTAACCTTCCTTAACCTAGATTCTCCAATGTTCTGGAAAAACAACACGGCAGTCTTGATATTATTTAAGGAAAATGGATTTCATTTGATCCTAGGATCCGATAGTGAATTCTCCAAGTCCCATAAACCATCTAAGGGCAAAGTTTTTTAGTGTGGTAGGGAACAATTTTAGTTTTTGGGCATCATCTATGTAGTTATAACTTCAACATAGAATGTCAAACTCAAAGAGGAAATCATTTGGATCCTATGTAGCCATACCTCTGAAATTAGGCAACACCGGTGGAGGTATGTTTTTCATGGTGACATTCAGTGCTTGATCCAAGATGGGAAACCCAAAAGTAGTTTTTCCCACATCTCTATTCTGACCATCAACTCTATGCGCTTCGTCCTCCATGTCACCGAATAATATAAACTCGGGCAATATTGGTGAGAAATTTGGCTAAGTGATTGGGTTAAGGGGAATGTTGTAACTATATTTAATGAATATTTCTAGTGTGTCCTCCACAACAAGTGTCTCAATGTGTGAGTTCACCACATTTTGAGGTATCTTAAGGAACCTACTAGTACATTCAAGATTGATATCTTGTTTCAACACTGGGACAACTTGATTATTTTCAGATTTACCTTTCCTTTTTCAATGGTAGTTTCAGAGTGTGGAGTCACAAATTTAGAAATCAAACGAGGTACAAGACTTTTCTCCCTTTTATTACTACCTATGTGCTATTTAGCTGGGTTAGTAGGCAGAGTTTTATTGTCACCAAACAAATTAAGGGGGAATTTCAGACTTAAGGAACCTACCTTTACTATCCCTAGGTCTCATCGTTAGTCAAACACATGTCAAAGAGGGTTTGGAATGACCCACTAAAGTGGATGCGACAGGATAGATCCTCTTTCAATGCTAATGGAGGCATCTTTGTGTATCATTTTCTTCCCTCCACCAATATGAATAGTGATTGGGAAAAACAAAGAAACTAAAAGGCTAATTTTTGATTGTTTTCCTTTCAACAGTGCCCGTCAATGACTCCAAAATGTTTGGACAAATTAATGAACTATGAAAGTGTCATGTGTCAACCCGGTTCATAAAAATTATGCATTGTTAGGCATGATGAGTGCAGGTAAAGGACATAAATCTAAAACTAGTAAACTAAGGCTAAAACTACCCTACAAACTTCTCAAATCAAATGTCTATAGCTGCCACTTAAAACTAGAACAATAAATGATCCGGATTTAAACAGGAACGCAATAGATTACAGAGAACCATAAATACAGAGATGCAATAACCATAAATAGAGAGATGCAGCGGAAATAACACTTCATTTCATTAATGGAAAATACCGAAATATGCTTACAAACAGAATTGGAAATAAACCAGCTAGGACGATGGTAGCTTATCTCTGAGAAGAGAT